>JANAVB010036420.1:7174467-7344467 GCA_029216955.1 Iris pallida | reverse complement strand
AATTTATTTTAAAGCCAGTATGCAATATTTGAATTATCTGTGCAAATTATATTTGCACAGAGCATAGCGGAAGGTATTTGTACAAATTGGAATTTGCATATTGAAAGGCGGTGGGCGTATTTGTAATTTTTAAATCCATTGGGTGGGTTTCTGCAAAAGGCACCCCGATCACCGCCTTCGTCCGTCATCATCTCCGGCGACTAAACCCTAACCCTAACCCTAACCCTAATCGAAACCCTAATCAAAGACCAACCCGACCATATAAATAGGCCCCCGACCCGAACACTAAATCCATTCACCATCCCGACCGCCCTAGCCACCACCATAGCCCCCTTATTCTCCGACGAGCTCGCTGGAGTTCGCCCTTTGCCAGCGCCACCGCTACACACCACCGCCGTCGTGATCCACCACCACTACCTTGTTCGTCTCAGCAAGACGAAACCAGCGCCACACTTCGCCACCGACCCCGACGCCTATAGCCGCCGCTAGCACCCCCGAAAGCCACCGCTCGACGGACACGTACTTGTCTTTTCTTCTGTGTGTCGAGTCGTGTCTCGTATTCGCGTGTGTGGACTCGCCTCATGACAAGGAACCCAGTGATGCACGTGGACACGAAAAACTCGTATCATGCACACTTTGGACACAGGACTCGTGTGTCTTCGTGTCTCTAACTGACATGACACGAAGACATAGAACTTGGGCTAATGGGTTAGTTATCAGGTTTGGTTTGTTTTCCAACCCGTTAAATCTATTTCACTATAACATTACCCAAGCCCTAACCCGACCAGCAAGCTCGAGCTGGCCCCCTGGTCAGCCGAGTGGCGCTCAGACTCACCCTTAGCTGTCCCAGCGGACCGAGTTCAAGCCCCCATTTTGTCTTTTGTTTTATTTTATTATTTTATTATATATATATATGTATATATGTATTTATATATATATTTTTTATGTATATGTATTTATGTATATATATTATACATTCTGTTATATATATAATATATACTGTATATATATATATATAATAATTATATATATATAATATATATATATATATATATTTTATATTAAGTATTTTATATATGTATATTTATATATTTTTTTAATAATATATTTTTATTTTTATTATATATATATATATTATATATATATATATATATATATATATATATATATAATATATATATATATATTCATTATAAATATATATAAATATCTATATATTTATGTATATATATAAATGTACTTGTTGTATATGTATATATTTCAAATACAATTTTGTGCAAAATGTTATTATATATAAATTCACAAGTTATTTTATTATATTTTTATGACTTGTATATTTTACCACTTTATATATATTATTAAAATACTTTAATATTTTTTTTAAATTACTGTATTTTATTAATCATGTCCATTTGGTGTCCAAACCTAGCATGGATTTTTGGGCGCAAATGTGTCTATTACATTCAAAGTCTGCACAAGTCATATTGGACTTGATTCATGACTTTGGGTCCTTCAACTAATCCATTCCTAGGACCACATCATAGTCGGCCATCGAAATTCTATCAATCTAGCGGAAAACTCTCTACCGCTAACTACGATTCGATACGAGGAAAAGACTCAATTTACTTTCACAAGACCGTTACCAACAAGTATATTGAGTCTTACTGATAATGACTATGGCTCCAGTCCTATCATTGTTACGAATTATGCAGACATAAATAAATGCGATGTACCCGAATTAAATAATAATGATGCTGAAAAAGATTTGATGAGAATGGTACCTGCCACCACCTCACCTGATGCCAATTCTTCTACTACTGATATAGCCATAGCTTGAACCTGTCCACTTGGTGTCGGTCCCCTCTGTTTTTAGACCGAGTGGAGTTTCTTAGTCATATAGTTACTGGAGAGGGGATCGCAGTGGATCCCAGAAAGATTGCTGCCATTGAGACATGGAAGGCTCCGACGTCAGTTTCAGAGATCAGGAGTTTCTGGGATTAGCGACTATTATAGGAAGTTCGTCCAGGTATTTGCTAGGATAGCTGAACCCATGACGAAACTGACACGGAAGGACGCAGAGTACATCTGGTCAGAGGACTGCCAGCCAGCGTTTGAGGAGCTGAAGAGGAGGCTGACGACCGCTCCAGTTCTGACATTACCTTCGGGATCTGGAGGTTTCACCATATACAGCGACGCTTCGAAAAAGGGGCTAGGATGTGTCCTACATCACATGGAAAGTGATTGCTTATGCATCTAGGCAATTACGGACTCATGAACGGAACTATCCTACCCATGACCTAGAGTTAGCTGCGGTGATCTTTGCACTCAAGTTGTGGAAACACTACTTATACGGAGAGCAAGTAAAAATCTTTACTGACCATAAGAGCTTGAAGTATGTGTTCACGCTGAAGGAGCTGAACATAAGGCAAGACGATGGTTGGAGTTGATGAAGGACTTCGACATCGATTTATAGTATCACCTCGGGAAGGCAAATATGGTGGCGGATGCACTGAACAGGCATCCGATGGCATGGTATCTGATGATAGATCGGCATTTGCGAGAAGACCTGAAGACGCTTGTTATAGAGATAGTTCGGCCAGGATCATTGATACAGATGATGGCGCCAGACATTCAGTCAGGTTTGATGGAGCAGATCAAGGAGCACAGTCCACAGATGAGAGCCTCCGTACACTCAAGGTCCAGGCTTTAGTTGGATTGCTGGATGACTTCAGCATGTAGAGGATGGATTCTTAAGGCATGGCAGCCGGTTATGCGTGCCGAAGGGAGAGCTGATAGAGGCAGTCTTACAGGAGGTGCACCGATCACGATATTCTATTCACCCTGGTGCCAACAAGATATACCGTGACTTGCGGGAACATCTTTGGTGGCACATGATAAAAAGATGTATCACGTTTTATTTCGAGATGCCTAGTTTGCCAGCAGGTCAAGACGGAGCGTCAGAGGCCAGCTGGTTTATTGCAGCCGTTACCTATTTTCGAGTGGAAGTGGAAACATACCGATGGACTTCGTCTCAGGCTTCCTCGTTCTAAGGAGAGAAGGATGCCATTTGAGTCATCATTGACAGGCTGACGAAGTGTGCGCACTTTATACCCTTCAAGGTAGGCCTCTCCACTGAGAAGTTAGCAGAACTATACATGCGGCAGATAGTTCACTTACGCGGAGTAACATGAGCATCATATCGGACCGAAATAGCAGATCACGTCCCTCTACTGGAGGAGCTTGCAGGAGAGTTGGGCAGTCGGCTCAAGTTTAGTACAGTGTACCACCCATAAGCAGATGGACAGTCCGAGAGGACGATACAGATGCTAGAGGACATGCTGAGGACTTGTGCTAGACTTAGGCGGATCATGGGAGAGCCATCTACACTTGGTAGAGTTTTCATATAACAACAGCTACCAGCCAGCATCAGTATGTCCCCTTTCGAGGCACTATATGGACGACGATACCGTATACCGCTCTTTTGGGAGAATGTTGGGGACAGAGTTATACTTGGGCCAGAGATGATCACGGATGCAGCAGAGAAGGTCGGGATGATCAGAGACAGGCTCAGAGTCGCTTAGGACAGGCAGAAACACTGGGCCGATGCTAGTCGCAGACCAATGGAGTTCCCTGACGAGATATAGTACTGGTGATATCACATACTAGTGGGACGATCCGGTTCGGACGAGGCGGCAAGTTGGGCCCAGATACATTGGACCGTTCGAGATACTTGGAAGGATCGGAGAGGTAGCTTACAGGGCTGTACTTCCATCCAACCTAGCAGGAGTTCACGATATCTTTCATGTGTCTCAGCTGAGGAGATACGTTCCAGACCCCAGCCATGTGCTAGATCATTCAGAGTTGGAGATCGGACCGAGTCTTGCAGTTACTGAGCAGCCAGTAGAGATATTGGATAGGAGGGAGAAGAGGCTGAGGAACAAAGTTATACCCTTGGTACGAGTAGCTTGGAGCCGTCACTCTCCGGAAGAATCTACTTGGAAGAGGGAGTCGGACATGAGGAGAGATATCCTTACTTGTTCGACCCAACAGCCGCGAGGGAACAACCCGTTCCCGCTTGATACCTTAGAGGTTAGTCTTAATAGTGGCCTTAGTCATTTGTTTGTATTTCGTTATATAAATATTTGTTGGGTCTTCTATCCTGTTAATTTTCAGGACAAACTTTTTCAAGGAGGAAATATTTGTAAGCCCCTAGATTTTAAAATATTATTTTTATAATTTTAAATAGCATTTTATCCTTAAAATGAATATTATAATTATTAGGAATTTTCTAGAAATTTTAAATAATTTTTAAAATAATTTTAAAGCCAAAATATCAATTTGTAATTTATTAAAATATTTTAAATGCTTTTTGCAATTAATTAATTTGTTTCAAAGCCAGTATGCAATATTTGAATTATCTGTGCAAATTATATTTGCACAGAGCATAGCGGAGGGGTATTTGTGCAAATTAGAATTTGCACATTGAAATGCGGTGGGCTTATTTGTAATTTTCAAATCCATGGGGGGCGGGGTTTCTGCAAAATGGCACCCCGATCACCGCCTTCGGCCGTCATCATCTCTGGCAACTAAACCCTAACCCTAACCCTAAACCCTAATCGAAATCCTAATCTAAGACCAACCCGACCCTATAAATAGGCCCCCGACCCGAAACTCGAAACCCTTACCCCATTCACCACCCCGACCGCCCTAGCAACCGCCATAGCCCCCTTCTTCTCCGAAGAGCTCGCCGGAGTTCCCCTTTGCCAGCGCCACCGCTACAGCCACCGCCGTCGTTATCCACCACCACCACCTTGTTCACTTCAGCGAGACGAACCCAGCGCCACCATTCGCGACCGACACCGACGCCTACAGCCGTCGCTAGCACTCCCGAAAGCCACCGCTCGACGGACACGTACGTGTCTTTTCTTCTGTGTCGAGTCGTGTCTCGTATTCGCGTGTGGGACGCGCCTCATGACAAGGAACCCAGTGGTGCACGTGGATACGAGAAACTCGTGTCGTGCATGTCGTGCACACTTTGGACACAGGACTCGTGTGTCTTCGTGTCCTTAACTGACAGGACACGAAGACAAAGAACTTAGGCTAATGGGTTGGTTATCGTGTTTGGTTTGTCTTCCAACCCGTTAAATCTATTTCACTATAACATTAACCCAAGCCCTAACCCGACCAGCAAGCTCGAGCTGGCCCCCTGGTCAGCCGAGTGGCGCTCAGACCCACCCCTGTCCTAGCGGGCCGAGTTCGAGCCCCCCTCCTGTGTTTTATTTTATTTTGTTTTATTTTATTATATATATATGTATATATGTATATATATATATATATTTTTTTTTTTGTATATATATATATATATATATATATTATATATATATATATATATGTGTGTGTGTGTGTGTGTATATATGTATATGTATATGTATTTGTATATATATATATATATATATTATATATTATAATTATATATATATATATATTATATAGATATTATATATATACTGTTATATATATATAAATACTGTATATATATCTATGTATATATGATTTATGTATATATATAATATATATATTATATATATATATATATATATATAATATATATATAATTATATATATATATATATATATTATATGTATTATTATATATACTGTTATATATATAATATAAATACTGTATATATATAATATATATATATATATATATATATATATATATATTATATATATATATATATATATATATATATATATATATATATATATATATATATATATATATATATATATATATATATATAGTCATATATAAATGTACTGTTGTATATGTATATATATATTCAAATACAATTTTGTGCAAAATTTATATATAAATTCACAAGTTATTTTATTATATAATTTATGACTTGTATATTTTACCACTTTAATATATATTATTAAAATACTTTAATATATATTTTTTTAAATTACTGTATTTATTAATCATGGTCATTTGGTGTCCAAACCTCACATGGGTTTTTGTGCCCAAATGTGTTATTACATTCCAGAATTGTTACTTTTGTTTTTGAATTTTTATATATATTTTAATTATTGTGAAAATATGGAAAAAATTGTATTTAATTACTATGTTAATTTATCTAATTTAATAATTTTTCCCACATTTAATAAGTACTTTTGGAATTTTATAAAAATAGGAAAACATAACTCATTTTTAGGATACATATGTTTGCAGATTTTTAATAAATATCTATGAGGGTTTATAAATTCCAAAAAATTAGTATAAATTTCTATAATTAACAAGGATCATCTTGATACTTTATTTTATGTATAATTGAGATTTGTGTCTATCTCAAAATTATTGGTACACAGTGTACAGTCTGATTTATTTCTATGTTAATTTTATTTGTAAAGTAGCCTCCATTCCCATTTAGTGTTCTTTCCAATCTTGAGAGCAAATCACATTGATTCATCTCGAAAATCTTCTCTTTTTGCACCAAATTCTATCATTCTTGCAAGGAGAGGGAGCTAGAAGGATTGTGGAGCCAAGAGCAACGAGGGTATCCATTTGCTAGAAGAGTCCGTGTTGGATTCGTGTCCTTTGGGTTGTTCATTGGAAATCAATTCCCAATATGTATCTCTCTCAAACCTTCACTATTTATCTTTCTCTTGCATATTTGTTAGTTTTGAACCCATAGGAACCACTCCCATGCATGAACTACTATTAGGAATGTTTTAGATGCTTTTGAGTCCTCTTTAGGAGTTTGGGATAGGTTTGGTGTCCCCCATGGAGAGATTCCAAAGGGGACACACCATGCGTTTGTGTTTTGTCCCATAGGCTTATTTGTCTTCTAATTTCAGATTTTCATGTGTTGAGAGTAGATTAACCATGGTTAGGATGTTTAGGTTTGTTCTTATTTGGATACCAATGTTTGAATCTATGTATTATGGCCTACAAGCCCTATTTTTATGTAAAAATATCAAATATTGTTATATTTATGGATGTGGACTGATTTGGGGTTTTTTGTATATATATTTGATATAGTCTTGTGTATGTGATAGAGTGTGGGTGTGTTAGTGTTAAGTTAGTGAGTTAGATAATCTAGTTAGTATCCTAGCTAATATAGTTAGTATATGTTTCTTTTGTCCAAAAAACCCAAATTCGTCATAATTTTCATCCACGTTTTTAGTAGCCAGAGCAATTTAGAAATACCTTAACTCCTAGCTCAGACTCCGATTAATCGCCCGTTTTTTTTAAAAGAACCGTATCGAATTTAGCTTTCAAATAACTATAATAATATACCAAAATCCTTCTAGAACTTTCTGTAAAACTATTTGAGTGTCAGTTGTCCGAAAGACATACGTTTCGATGTTTTCGCGATTCCGGGAGGTTCCGGACATGAAAATGCGATCCGTTTGAAGTTTCGAAAGCTAATACGAAGGGCTACGACATACTTTAATCCAAGAATTTATTGAATAGGTCTAATAGGTGTAGTATTGGTTTTAGATAGAACTGACTATACGACATGGACATTTTGTATATCCTACGAGCCTATGTAATATGGATATCAAGTGAATTTAGGTATCATAGGTTGTCAAAAATATCTATGATATAGTACATATAGTACATTTTTTTATAGTACATATATATATATATATATTATATATATATTATAGATATATATATATATAATTATTGTTAAATCACCATGTCCCCTTCCTCTTCTCTCCTCCTCTCAGCCCCTCCCCTCGCATGGAGCGCTTATCGCCGCCGGTAGCCGGTCAGGAACCCCTCCCCCCTGCTCCTTTCCTCCAATGTCTCCCTCTCGCTCCCCTTCGGATCGCCCCCCGGCCCCTCCTCCGAGGATGCGCTTTGCCGCCGGCTTGTAGATGTGCTGCGTTAGCGCCGCAGGCCACCCCGCCGGCCCCGACGTACTCCGTGCCGCCCCACCCCACCCTCCGGCGGGTCGGGTAACCACCCATCCTTTCTAGGACCCCCCTCCTCGACTGGTCCGCGGTGCAGCTATCGCTCTTAGGGCGCAGCCTTGCCGCGATGGCGCCTCCGTCCCCTGCAATCGCCTCGGTGGCGGCCTCGGGCCGGCCATCCAGTCCCCATTCAAGCAGCTGTCTCACTACGGTGCCTCGAGACCCTCCTCCGCCTGCCCGGCTGATGGCCAGCTGGCTTCCCGCTCATCCCCGCCAACTTTTCGAACTTCAAATCCCTATATCCTGCCCTTGGGCTCCGTGGTGCTCAGGCAATGCGCCCCCCCTTCCGAGGCATGCGTCCAAGTTGAAGGACATGCGCCCGTACAATCTGAACGGAGCCTTCCTATGCGCTTATTCTGCCTCCAGGCCATGCGCCTTCCGTGGCTGCATATGTGCCCACTCCCCCCCTTTGTCCGCCTGACTCCCGTCCGTCGACGAGTCATGCGCTGATTGGGTATGATGTGCCCGCCCTATCGCCTATTGTGCCTACTTCTCGTACGGATCAGGTAGCGGCCTCCGGCTGCGGGGCTACCAAAGCGACCGGCCTTCACTCTCATGTGCCCGGCCTTCACTCATCTGTGCCCGGCTTTCAATCTTATATGCCCGAACACCTCTCGGGGAGCCAGGAGTCCTACCCCTCTGACTCTATGGGCCTCATGTCCCCTCTGGCGGGTTTATGTCGCATGTAGGAGGCCAGGTTGGCCAACGGTATCGCACATCGCGGCCGCTCTCGTTACTCCTCCTCTTTGTGCCCTCGTGCCCGCCTCCTCCTCATGCGCCCCTGCGCAGCAGGCTGCAGACCTTCGTGTGTTTTCCCCTTCTCGTAGCCGGGTCTGTGCCCGGAGGCATTGCTATTTCCTCCCCAGGCTCGTCCATCCTGCGCGGATCCTCCTCCAGCGCGCCAGTCATCGGAGGTCTAGGGCCCCGCCTCAGTCCCCCGAGTGCCTCAGCCCTCCGGGACCATCCCTGCCGTCTCGTTCGCTGATTTGGTGAGACCAGACCGGCTGTCCAAAAACTTTCTATCCTTTCTGACATCCCGCTCCCTGTCATTGACTACCCCCACCTCCAGCAGGACAACCTTTATCAATCCCCTTCTCCGAAGCTGATCTGTCCTCCCTGCACCAGCGGTTATCCCTCACCTTCGTGCTCCAATTCTCTTCAGGGTATCCCAAACTAGCTAAAGTCCAAGAGGCCATTACAAAATGGCACTTCAAATCTGTATACAGGGTCGCGCCCCTGGATTCAAAAAACATTATGCTTCATCTATCATCGGTTGAAAACCAACGGATCGCCCTGGCCCATGGCACCAGCATGGTGGACTCGAAAACCATGACTGTTGTTAGGTGGTCTTAGACCCTCAATCCCAAAGAGGACTCACCCTTCTTGGCAGCCTGGGTCACTCTCCCCAACCCTCCCTTGATCTGCTTCATCCTAGCGGCTCTCAAAAGAATCATAAACTCTTTTGGCACTTTTGTGGCCATGGCGGAGGAAACCAGGAATCTCACCAGAGCCAACTACGCTAAAGTCTGCATGGAACTAGATATCTCCAAAGATCGTCCCAAACTATCAACATCGAGTTAGGGAGCCAGACCCATATCCAACCTCTCATATACGATAACAATGTCCTCTTTTGCAATTACTGCCACATCAGAGGATAAGGTAATGAGTTCTGCTACAAAGCTAACCCGGAGTTGAAACAAAAGAAACAACTTGCCCCCAAGAATCCTCTCCCTCCCGCAGAAGCAACTAGAGGAGCTGCAACATGCCCAACCCTCCACAAAGTCACACCTCAGACTCGATGATAGTTCAGACATGACCCAGGCTACCACCTTCCCTTCCACGGAACAAGGCAATCCCATCTCTCCAAAACACAATTCGATACCAACCACCAAAAGATTCAAAGCTCTGAATTTGGAAGCCATTATTAACAACGAAGAAGCACCATGGAACCCCCCGTCATCACAACACAATCGCCTAGCAACCCAGAAGTCGGCATGAAGAGTACCATAACATCCAGTAACTCACGACTAGCCACAGAAAAAATATACATCACTAAGGTCCCAGTCCCGAGGAGGGAACCAAAGACCCGCAACCTGTAGCTCCCGAGATCGTAATCCCCCACTCGTCCAATCCAGATGACTACAACAGAGTCTCTTCGCCCCCCTTAGACCGAGAGGTCACAGAAAGGTAGAGACTCGTCTAGGAAGTCGGATTCTTGGACCCCAACAACCCCATGTCAGCGTTAGCTGAATCCGAAGGATCCGAAGAAATCACCGAAGCTAACCAGATAGAAGACACTGGGAACAGTTCCTCTTTCCCTCCAGGGGGTGTGCCTCCCCCACCTGGCGATAGCAACAACACCCCCAATAAATCTCATAAGAAAAAGAAGAAAAAGAACAATCAAGATCAGCACCATGCAAGGACCACCAAGTTCGCAGCCAAGCTCCACAACCCCAACCCCTTCCCCCACAAATGCTTAACATCCTTTCATAGAACGTGAGAGGGCTTGCGAACAAACCGACGTAAATAGGATCATCAGCCTCACGAAAACCTACCATATCGACATCTTAGAGGTCATTGAACCTAAAATCCATCAGAAGAGGCTCAAAGGCATCCAGCTCCAACTCGAATTCTAAGCCGGGGTGGCCGGATGTCACTACATCTAGATTTTCTTCGCTGTCGGGATCAAGTTTGGCCTTGTCCAGGACTTGAGACAGGCTCTTTCTTACTGGGTGGAGCACCCGATGCTTCGGTCCCATGCTCTCCTCTCGGCGGTTCACAGCAGCTGTGACATTATTGAGCGCAAGCTCCTCTGGGACCACCTTCTTACCTCCCATTTCCCCTTTAGCAACCTTCCATGGATTTGCCTCGACGACTTCAACACGATTTCTTACAGTTCTGAAAAGTCTGGAGGTCGCCTGCCCCCGCTTTCGGCCATTGAAGACTTCAACAACTTTATGTTCAATGCCTATCTTCATCCCATCACCTTCTCAGGTAACGCTTTTACCTGGTACAACATACAGGATGGAGCTCGGCGGTAGTACTCCCGTCTGGATTGTGCCCTGATCAACAGCCTTTGGTCCGACATGGGCATCGTATCCAACCTCTCCTACCTTAACTCCACGGAATCGGATCATTCCTCTCTCCTCATCGAGATCAGAAGTAACTCCTATCGTATCAAAAAACCTTTCAGATTCCTGGATTTTTGGAGACACCACCCCCAATTCAATTCAGTTGTGACAGTTGCTTGGAGCTCTGTCGATAATCTAGACCCCCTCGTTAGAGTCGCGGCCAAACTTCGTGCTACCAGCAAGGCGCTATCTTCTTGGAGCAAGGCCGCATACGGCAACATCTTCCAGGCTATCAAAACCATAGAGGATGACGAGACCAGAGCGGAAACCTGGCTAGCCTCAGACGGCACTTCGGAGGCACGGGCATCGCTCAATCTGGCCAGCGCCATTCTCATGTCTCGCCTCAAGGTCGAGACGGAATTCTGGAAGCAAAAAGCTAGACTTGCCTGGGACCACTCGGGGGACCGCAACTCTGGTTTCTTCCACACTTGTGTCAAGGGTCGCAGACATCAGCTCAACCTTCACCGTATCTCGGACGATAACGGTATTCAGCTTCAAGACCAGAAGAGCATTCAAGAGGCTGCGGCACAATTCTACTCGTCCCTTTTCGCTAAAGAGGTGATTATCAAGGACGAGGACTTCCTCTCCAAGGTCCCCAACATCATCACCGACAGAGAGAACAAACTGCTTCTTGTTACTCCCTCCGCGGAAGAAGTTATGTCTGCGGTTTGGGCACTTGACGCTCACAGTACTCCCGGACCGAATGGGTTCTCCGAGGTTTTCTTCATATCTTGTTGGAACATCATCGCCCCAGACTTGCTTGAAGCCACCACTGCTTTCTTCCAAGGAGTGAGATATCCAAAAATCCATATCTAGAGCCAACCTCATCCTCATTCCAAAAAAAGACAATACGGAGACCTTCAGAGACTTCCGGCCCATAAGCTTATGCAACTTCACCAACAAGTTCATCTCTAAGATCGTCGCCAATCGAATGTCCGATCTCCTGCCCAGGTTCATCTCCATAGAGCTGAGCAGCTTTGTCAAGGGGCGGAACATCATCGACAACATCCTCCTTGCTTAAGAGATGGTCACCTGCATGAAATTTCCCGCCAGAGGTGGTAACATCGCCATCAAATTCGATATGGAGAAAGCTTATGATCGCCTGGACTGGCAATTCATGATATAGGTGCTCAGAGCCTTTGGTTTCACAGAACCAAGGATCGACATCGTCTTCAGATCTGTCAGCAACTCCTGGTTCTCCACCGTCATTAACGGACAAGCAGAGGGCTTCTTTCCTTCCAGTCGTGGTGTGTGCTAGGGAGACCCTCTGCCAGCCACTATCTTTATCATCGCTGCCGAAACCCTCAGCAGAAATCTTAATAGCATGATCAACAATCAACAATTCTACCACTACCATATCACTACTAGTTGCCCTATCATCACTCAACTCGTGTACACCGATGACATCCTCATTTTCTCTTCTGGCGACATCGGTTCTGTTGAGGTTGTCCACAGAATACTGGAGAGATACGCCACATGCTCTGATCAGTGTGTCAATAACAACAAAAGTGTTATCTATACCCACCACAAAGCGGACAGAAACCACTCAACCAGGCTCTCCAATTTTACCTCCTTCACCACTGTGTATCCTCCGTTCTTCTACTTAGGCTGCCCATTAGTTTACGGGAAGTCCAACTCCAGCATTTTCGCGTCCCTAGTGACCTCTATCAGGAAGAAGATCGAGGGCTGGCACAACGTGACCCTGTCCCCTAGCGAAAAGTTGATTCTGAAATACGTTCTCTCCTCCATCCCCATCTACACCCTGGCCGTTTGTGGCCCACCCAAGAAGGTTCTCTCCTCGCTCGAATCCCTCTTCTCCATATTCTTTTGGGGCTACGGTCATGGTGAGGACAAACACCACTGGGCCAGTTGGATCACTATGGCCAAACCCCCCGATGAGGGAGGTCTGGGTTTTTATAGATTGGAATACTTAGTAGACGTATGCTCCATGAAGTTATGGCAGAAGCTGCACAAAAACAACTCTCTCTGGACCAGGTTCATGAGGGCCAGATATTTCAGACTCGTTCACCCGACGATGGCTTTAATGAACAACAGATCCTCGACCACTTGGCGGCGCATCTCCCGAGGATGCAAGCTTACAGAACCTCTCAACCGTCTGAGGCTGGGCAACGGCCACTCGTCGGTTAGACTTGAGCGTTGGCTGGGTGACGAGCTCCTCACCGTCAACAATCCTAACATCAGAGAGATCCGTGACCTGTGGGACAGCACGACTGGCTGAATTTGGAACAGAGTCAGAGACTAGATCGGGCAAGAGGCAGCCAACAATCTCGTAGAAGCCAATTTGTAGATCTCCAATGATACGAACTCACTTAGGTGGTCAGCCAATCTAAGTGGTGGGTTCTCGCTGGCCTCTGCTAGGATTTTTGCCAAAGGGACAGGCACCCCTTCCCCCTTTATTGCCCCATACTGGCAATCTCTTTCGGCTACAGCCTGGCATCACGATATCACTGTTGTACCTCCCCTACGAGGAGTTGGTGGAGCATGTCCTCCAATCCGGAGACCTGTCAACGCAGCTGTGGACCAGCCTCAACATTAAGCTCCGGCAGACTCATCACCCAGGAGGCTTCAATGATCTTCTTGCTAGCTGGGGATGCTCCCACGGCCGTCAGATCGTCACAGCCGCCGGCATTTGTGTTTTGTGGAAAAATTAAAACAAGTACATGTACGAGGGGCATCAATTTCTTCCTCACCAGCTCTTAAGTGAAGTCCTCCGTCAGATCCACCGAGCAAGGAGGCGCTGCACTCACTATGAGGATAGCTTTTGGGCTGCCTTGACCTAGTTTTACTCCTTCGTGTGCGGTTTTTTGTTCTAGCGCTGCGTTTTTGTCGTTCTTTTATCTCTTTTTTGGGCGCGTGGCACTTTTACTTGTATAGGCATCGGTATTTTACGCCTAATACATCAATAAAATTCCCTTTCTTAAATATATATTATTGTTAAGTAATATATGTTAGTATAGAGTGTGTGTGTGTGGTGTGTGTGTGTGTGTGTGTGTGTGTGTGTGTGTGTGTGTGTGTGTGTGTGTATTTGAATAAGATAAGGATGTGTGTGGTTAGTAGAGAGAAGTGAGATTGATAGGGATATGTGCTAGTGTGTGTTTGACATTTTATAGATGGTAGTGTAGTGTGTGTCTTGTGAAGGTGAGAGAGTTGGAAGGATCATGCCATCCTATTTGACTTGAGGCTAGTGTAGTTTGTTGGGTGATTTATGTTTTGGTTGAGTGGTAGTGTGTTTGATATAAATGTGAGTGGATGTGTTAGAAGAGAAGTGGTGGATTTGGTATATGTGTTTGTGTGTGTGTTAGTGTTAGAGTGGCGAGGGATTTAGATGTTGTATGTATTGATATGTTAGTATGTTAGTGGTTATGTTAGAAACTATGTAGAGGTTAGAGGTATCTTAGAAGTTAGATAGTGGTATCTTGTATAATTAAGTTAGATAGTTAGTTGTTTTAGTCTATATTATGTTAGTTAGATATGACATATGTTAGTTGGTTACAGTTAGAGATGGATTATATGCATATATGTTATAATTAGATATTAGTACCTTGGTTATCCATAGTTTATGTGTGTAGTTGAAGATTAGATGAGTTAGTATCCCAATAGTTAGATATCTTAGATAGTTAGATAAGTTGTATCTTGTATAGATTACAGTTAAGTTAGATAGTGGTTAGTTTGTAGATAGGTAGTATCTTAGGATACTAGATGTTGGTATCCTGGGATATTGTGATTTATTTTACTTTAAGGTAAATGGGTTTACCTTATCACAAGGTAAGGTCACAAGGTAAGGTAGTGAGTTTACCTTCAAGACAAGGTAATAGGGGGTTTACCTTCAAGGTATTGGGTTTAACTTCAAGGTAAGGTATGGTAACCTAGATACTAGGGCTAGATACTATGGTATTGGTTATCTAATGGCTTGAGGTAGATAAATATATGCCAGATAACTATAGTTTGGGTATTAGAAGACTAAGATATTTATACCTAGACTAAGGTTTTGGACTTCCAACCAAGATAAGGGTATTGGAATACCAATAGGGATAAAGAATATGGTATCTTGGTTAGTATCCTAGGATAGCTTAGATATAGAGTTAGTATCCTATATTAGAAATTAATATTCTAGGTTAGTGGATAGATAGTAGTCTAGAGATGTAAGTTGGTATCTTGGTGTCATAGGTTAGTGTGTCATATTACCTTGAGTAGGATACTACTAGTTAGTAACTTAGAATTTAGGATACTAGAAGTATATATTAGATAGTTAGATGTATATAGCTAGTGTCATAAATATATATATTTTATTATCTTAGAGATTAGGATACTAGTAAGTTAGAGTGTTAGATACAAGTTAGTATCTTAGAGGGATAGTATCTTGGAGGGTAAATAAGAAGTCTAAGGTATTGACAAGGTAATCGAATTTACCTATAGTCTAAGGGTAAGGTATTGGTAGGATGTTAAGATAGATGGGTAGATACTAGTATAAAGAAATGGTAGGATCTATTAGCCTAGGATAGTAAGTTATCTACTAGTATAAAGTAGATTAGGTGTTAAGGTATTACCTAGATATTTAAGGTATTGATATAAGATACCTATAGAGATCAGGTAAGTGGGTTATCTTGGTAGGTAATGATTAGGAATAGGATATTTGACCCTGTTTGACCAAGGTTGACTATTTTGACTCAAAGTCAACTGCAAGTCAACATTGGACCTATATTGGACTAGGAGTTGACCAAAGTTGACCAGTTGACCAAAAATCAATTGTGGGTCAACCATTGACCCAGTTGACCTAGATTTGACTAAAAGTTGACTAGAGTTGACCAGTTGACCAAAAGTCAATTATAAGTCAATTATTGACCTAGTATGATCTAGATTGACATAGTTTGACCTTGTTTGGCTTTGTTTGACTTACCTTAACCTAGTTTGACTTTGTTTGACTTAGTATGACCTAGTTCGACTTTGTTTGGCCTAGTATGATTTAGTTTGACTTAGTTTGACTTGGTGTGACTTAGTTTGACTTGGTGTGACTGATTTTGACCTAGATTTGTATAGCATACACTAGAAATCATGTCTAACACTGTTAAACCCTATTTAACTCATGCATATCTCATCTTTAGGTTTGTGACTTCATTCGGAGCCTCGATACATTGTTTACCAGATTTCAGGCGAGTACATTCTTTGATAACTTTTCCAATTTATGATTTAACTGTTATAGTTCATGTACTTAGTACATATATACTTGTTCTTGACACATTGGTCATACGGATTGGTATTCATGGATCCCGACATGAGATGTTATTCCTTGTTATCTTGGTATATATTGTACAAGTCCCTTATTGTTCTTGTACAGTATATGGACACCGATTCTCGAGGAGACTTGCTCCATTTTCGTAGAATATCGTATCGTAACGTGTCTTATTTGGATCCACTCTACCTGTCGGGGGCGGGGAGTATTAGTGTAGATGTGTGGTCATTATCCGCCTTGTTTATTCTTGTAAACCTTGTGAATGCCAATCCTACACTCCATGTATGATTGGTTAGATCATTAGACCTTGTTCAGACCCAAGCTAGCCACATATCGAAGCTAGTATTCACACACCTAGATAGATGATTCTTGATTCTTGTATATGCCATGATCAGTTTTACTTGCCTTGTTCTAGCTCTAGTTTACATCTTACCTTGCCATGATACTTACATATACATTTTCATTACTCTTGTACATACTCTCTATTTACAGTCTTGTAGCATTTGTTATATCTTGTGAACTATTGTTAGTAGATTTTGCTCGTTCTATTCTGACTGGATATGTTGAATTTTTTTGCAGATGATGGCAGGAACAAGTGTCCTACCTACTATGGTCCTCATGACATAGTGGACGAAGACCAGGAGACCCTTGTCCAACAGGGGTTAGCTCCAGCCGATAAGGCATTGGAGTAGCTTAGCTAGATTAGTTTAGTATTGGACTTTGTCTCTAGATTACACTTTGGCTTGTTTTTATTTAGTATTTGTATTTGAGATTGTTGACTCTGAGATTTTGGACTTGTATTATTCTATGTTAGATTTTTAGAATAATATTTTTATATCTTGTTGTCTTTATCTTTCAGTATCATCTATCTTCTTAGAGTTTGTGATTGAGTATATTATATTGTCATTGCTTGTCCTCCGTTCAGAGTTGACCATTTTTGACAGGTTTTGATATTATAAATGTTGTTAGATAGTAGACCTAGAAAGCGTTCTCAGTCGTTTCTGAGGCGTAGGCTGGGACGTTGTCTCGCACTCGTGCCCTTACTCCGGGTGCGGGTCATGACAGGTTCTGGCATACATTTCGGTATAAAACGGGTCCAACGACGGACATCATTTTTACCCGAAATTATGATTTTGCCCCTATTCCAGAATCGGACTTTTGGACAGGCGTTTCTTAGATATATCTTTTATACTAGGATCTTTCTTGATGTTTGTTTCAGCATCTGGAGCCATTCGTTGATTTTGAGATTTCTTGCTGACGTGATTGATTGCTTGGACTTGCTATTCTCGTACTGCCAGGCAAGATACCTTGCCACCTTACTCTGTGATTTACTTTATCTTATTTTTTAGTTATTTATTTTCTTTATTTTTACCTGTTGATAGTATTATATCATTGTGCGTCCAAGTCACACTTGGGTGCAAGCGACTGTATCAGTCATTTTACTTGTTTTGTTATATTTTCTTGTATTGACTTAGACTAGTGACCACCCATTGGTGATGAGGTATTGGTATATCTCATATAGCCTTGATACATGCTTTATCACGTATTGTGCATCACATGTAGGACACGTACTCGCGTAGTCGGCCAGCCACCGATACGTGTGAGACGTGTGATGGTTAGGAGTAACTGCCAATAGAATTGCATGCTAGTGGACTTGGCAGTTACTAGAGGTTCCTATGGGACATGGATGTGACCCTACTAGACATTGGGTAGGAAGGACAATTTCTTAACGTATGGGCCACGTATGCACTTTCCTATTCCTGATCCTGCTGGCTTCTGACATTCGATGAATGTTATGCTTTGAGGTCCATGGTATCCTAGTGGGACCATGCCTGAGTTTCCTGTACCTGTAGCTAGAGTTCCCATGTGTTGAAGGTTTGTTCTTAACTGCATTATCATTATAGAACTGGTAGGCACCCTATTGCATGCATCCCTTTATTTTCTGTTATATATCATAGTTTATGTGGCATGTTCTTCTTGTATCTTGTTACGTCCCTCTGAGGACCTGATGATCTTTCTAGGTGTGTGCTTTATGGCTTTTTGCAGGTGTTCTAACCAAGGCCGTGATCCTCTCCATTCCTTCGAAGATGATTGCTCCTGGTTCATCTTGCCATCTTTATCGATAAATTCCTTGTATATTTTTCTCATTTAAATTAGTTGGTAGAAGATTTGTCTCCTCCCAACTACATGTACAAATGATAAATTCATAGTGATTATATTATTATTCTTATTTTTGTCGGTAAGATTTAGTTATCATGGTTTATTGTATTTTACAGCTTATGTATACATACGGGGATTCTATACATTGGAGTATAGCATGTCTACGTACTTAGTCCTAAGTATTTTGGGACTGCGGCGTTACATATTTTTGTGGTGGCCCATGCAGGTCTCGTTTATCACTTTGGTTATGTTACTGTACCGATGTGAGCCTGCTTATAGGATTAGAATCTAGGAATTTCATTCGCAAGTTTGATCTCCTTTGATTTCTAATTTCGAACTCTCGTCCGACTACCTTGATTTCCTTTTGTTTGATTCCTTTCTACTGTAAATATTATCTTTCCCCATCGTGCTTGATAGAAAGGTTAAGAAGATGACTCATATTAAGGTATTTGTTATAGTATTCAATTCACTCTACTAGCTGAACACTTATAAACCGGATAGAATACCGCATGACCTATCATTCTTTTGTCCTCGTAAACCATTAAGGAGGAAACTAAGAGGATTACCGTGACTATAGAGCTTAGAGATTTGTATCCTTATTTGGTCAAGCAAAACTTTAGACAAGAAGATAGTAGTACGATAGTATAGGCCCGAATATCGGAAAAGGCTTAAAACTCTCAAGAAACTTGAACCATCTAGACTTTTCTTTCATCGTTATTTATTTTACTTATATTTTGGAACTATCCTTACAAACACCGATACTATAGCCTAGTTTTGTAAGCTTATTCTTTTATCAAGCTTGTTCAAGACATATATTTATTGGGGATCCCGCTAGTATATTGTCTAATTAGAATCAATGTATTATGGTCTGATCAACCGTAGTGCACTTGATTCGCTTTTCATATGATTTCCCCGTGGATTGAGATATAGAGGTGTCTAGGACCTCAACCACGACTGTGTTGACAATTCTCTCTTGAATTATTCATTCGCCTTTGAATCACGTATTGATATTCAATATCATCATCTTTTGAACTCCTTATTGTTATCGTCTTTCACTAATGGGGAAAGACAAATGCTCGTATTTGATAGATAGATACGGAGTATCCCCAATGGCCATGACAGTTATATACACAAGCGTAGTTGCCATCGGCCAGCCATGTGGCTAGAACCTTGCCTTGAGTTACTCGTTCTCCCCTCGACCCTAAAACTAATATCATGACCTTCTAGTCATTTGGAATCGGAGAATGATTAGGATCTTACCCTTGATCAAAACACCCACCTAAGAGACTATCTATTCTCCAAGAACCAATTACCACGTGTCTCTAATTATTATTCTTGATTTTTGCTTGAACCAGCAACTCTTATGTCTTAACCCGACCCTTACTCAACCAAGCCCGCAGTTTAGACATAAGAAGAATAGACAAAAACACAAGCATTTACCATGACTATGATAGACACCCATCCCGAGATTGGGATCCCACATGTATCATTCAAGTTATACAATTTTATTATTAAGGAGGTGAATAAGCATTAGAACAAAATGTTCACCAGCTTAGCCAATATCTGTAGCTTAACACTCCATCATGTTGATTTACTAGTTATCAACAAACAATGCATGAGCACTACATGCAACACCATTAGAAACCTTATGACTGTAGTCTGACCGACTTATCACAAATAGAAATTCATGACTTAGCAGTTAGAGATCTTTTATATGACGTGCTTTAGAAATTGTTACCCCATCGAGAGACTCGCACATATTATGAACGAGTGGGTAATTCTATTTTATCGACTCATGCATCATTGTACGCCACCATTTATTAGAAATTGGAGTGCGATCCTTGAACTTGATTCCTATTTATCATATCACATTACCGATCACATTGTGCCTTATTATTATCAAAGGTCAGGGTACGATGTCGCGACTTCAATATTCCCAACCTCATTTTTACTAAAACCATGCCCTTGTCTCTCGAGTGAATAGATTGTAACCTTCTACATTTTGGGATTTCTCTAAGATTACGATTGCATAAAGTAAATTGGTTCTCACTAGGAGGGTAAATTAGTGAATTATGAACTCCTACTTCCTATTTAGATCATTTAATGTCCCCAAACATAACTTTGATATTCGGAGCACGAGACCAGCTGTTTCCTTCCAACAAATTACACATACAAGATCTAGACGAGTCCACCTTAAAGTAGGCATATCATGTCCCACTCAAACATATTTCCTTGTACTCTATATTATGATACGACCTTCCGATCAAAACGACTAATGATAACCCTTACCGTAATACCAAAATACTTTTCGGCTGTAGGTAGGGATCCAACCTCGACTTAAAACTTTTGTCCCAATATATGGTTATGATCTGCTCGAAGCCCTCTATGCACATGGCAATAGTGTGCCACTCAATTGAGTTTTTTTGTGCTAAAATACAAATGTCACCAAAGGCGTATTCTCGGGCTTTAGGAACATGGTTAATCAATCCGGCTGAAAAATTAGTCCGACCACTTGACTTGGAACCTATATGAGATTACCGTAGCCTACTAGAAATGGCTCAGATCAATTTCATAGCATCCCGTCCAGTCAATAACCTAGGATTCATTCAATCAAAGATCGATGTCCACTTAGGGAATCCATTAAGACCCAGTTAAACCCATCCTTGTCTATCATCATATATGGACTATAAAACCAAACTTGATGAAATAGGTCCTACACCTATTAGGTAGCCCTCATCTCATGGCCCACTAATTTTCTTTCATGAATTCCTTAACAAGTATCTCTACGTAACCTGTATTAAGAGATTAATGGAACCCTGTAGTACCAACTTGCTTCCGGTTATGCTTGACCAAGACTTCTCCTGCTGCCTTGGTAAAACATGGTCAAGATATGGGTAATGTAAATAAGTATTACCTAGGTTTCAACTTGGAGCCGTGACTACTATAAGAAGTATCTTATAGTATTATACACCTCCCTAAAATTTACCATCTTAGATGTCCTATTATTGTGCTTTCTACCTTTAACTAATTCATGCGAGTTGAATAAAACCTTTAACCTAGTATACTCCATCTATTAGAATGGGATGCCATCCATAACCGTTCCTCCATCTATTTGAAAGTTGTGACACGATCTTCAAATTACATTTCGTATCCCTTGCTCGTGTGTTTAGATAACCGCGATAAAATATTGCAACCTTGATTCTCAAATTTCGTTCTGTCATAGAATTGTATCTTAGTTTTAAATTCTGAAATTCTAAACTGTATAGGAAGGCCTTTCTAGAGTGTAGGGTTCTTGAATTAGCTAGTGATTGGGATAGATTGGCTCCAATTGAACTAGTGAAACAGTAGCTTATAACGTCCACTCCTATCCGTATTATTTGATACCCTCACCCGCAACTTTGATAATTGAAGCACAACACAAAATTTCTTCTAACGAATTTTGCCCTCGTGAACTAGACCGGTCAAGCTACACACATGACATGCATGTCCCACACAAATATACCTTGTTATGCTCCATTTCAATTATGCCACAGGTATGATGTATTTCTCCATAAAACAAACCATAGAGGCCTATTTCTTTGCATTTAGATTTAACTATGCAATATTGACTCATTTTCTCGAAAAAACTGAATAGCCATGATCCATGCAAGACGCATCACACCTATAACGTATGATTTTCACTCAAGCAAGCACATGCCTCCTAAACAACACCAAACACCAAATACGAACCCGCACACATTAGTCCTTATACCTTGGAAGAATAAACGCCTACCTAATTATGCCTTGTCTTCAATTCTAAATTTATGACAAAGCCTTGTGCAGACACCCATCTTTTAGTTACCCAAGTTAGGCAAATACTGAAATTACTTGAACCGACACATTCTAGTTACACACGAACAAGAGATTTCTACTAAGTTATTGAAAGCACGATCGATAGGAACGATGTCAAATTGTAATAATCCTCCAATAGAAGCAATGACTAAGAACGACATGACAATATCTAGGTTCCCTTAGAGTCCGTGACTACAGTCAGAATCCAATATTTTTGTGCCACCTTTAGAAATTGTCCTTCTTAGGAGTCTATTGACAACGAGTTTCACATTTAGCCAATTTCTATTGTAACCACCACTTTTTTAAAATAAGGATATTTTAGTAATTGTGTGATTTTTGGTAATTTTTATTATTTTATTATTAAATAGATTGGTGTTTTAGTTTTTATTAGTGCTTTTGGTATTAGCAGATGGCTTAACATTATTTAACCTTGATTAGAAGACTAATCATGTGATTAGAGACTTATTTAGCTAATTAGAATTCAATTTGGAGCATTAGTCCTAATTAGGAAACCATTTTAGCATTTTTAGGCTATTTTAGCATGTAGCATATTGGCCTTTTTGCTAAAGGGCTTTTGTTAAACTCTAGATGAGTTGTGGCCCATCCTAAATCCTAACCTAACCCTAGCTAACCCCTATGGCCGGCCAAACAGCAGCCTCCCCTCTTTTATGTGAAAAACTTGTAGCCGTCAAGTTTCACAAACCCTAGAATTCTCTTTCTCCTCCAAAAGTCCACTTTTCTCAATTCTTATCCAAATCCTTCCAAACGAAGTATTTTGCGATCATTGGGAGGAGAGAAACTTACTGGAGACTTTCTAGCAAGGAATCAGAGGTGTTGGACTGGAGGAAATCGGCATCGACGTGTTTGGAGGCCCGTTTCATTGAGATATTGACTCTCAATAGGTAAACCCCTCTAAACACCTGTAAATTCTAATTTTTCTTTGTAGATGCATCCAGATAGGTACCCCGGACCTGTGCATAAAGTTTGGTAGGTTTCCACATTTGTTTGATAGGCGTACCGAGCACATGTCGATTTATTGGAACACGTGTTCGACGAAATGCCGCTTAGAATTGAAACTTTGTATTTTTCGATTCTGTTTTCACGAATTTGTTGCTGTGTATATTTTAAACAACTTTCGTGAAGATGGATCTCGATTTGACATGATTTTGGTGTCCAAATCGGACACGGACACGCGTGCACGAGGCCCATGCACAGCCCCGTGCATGCCCTGCTGTACGAGTGTCATAACTCGACGCACAGGACACAGTTTCGCGTAAAATTTCATGAAAATGTGGGGGCAACCTCTACCATGTGCTTCTAAAATTTCACAGGGTTTCGTGGAGTGTGCGCGGAGAAATCCAAAGCGCACGGGTTCAGCCCACTGTGTACACGTGCGAGTAATCGCCGCTTATACGGCCTTCGTTTGCGGACCCAATGCAACGAGGAATCATACCAGGACCATGGACATGTAGCCCTAGATCTAGGCTATCCCTAGACTCGACCATATGGCACGACGGGGCTCGAGTCGTGAGCTACGGAAGTCGACATGCGCCCAAGAGGTCGTGTGCGCGTGTGTTCAGACCGTGCACTGTCCTGCAGTCTGAGTGTCATAACTCGATGCACATAACACAATTTTGCATGAAATTTTATGGACACGTGGGGGCAACCTCTGCACACGTGCTCGTGAAATTTCAAGAGAATTCGTTGAGTATGTGCAAAGTTATCGCGTCTGCACTGATTCTGATGATACCGTGCATGCTCGCACAGCCCTCCCCGATACACGTCTCGTACGACGTGTGGACACCATGTGGACACGTATCAGGGTGGTGCACACCTAGACCTAGACCCCACCTTGCTACGTGCATGAGCATGAGGCTCCTCGTGTTACGTGTGACGTTCTATTGAGCACGGCACGTGTCCATGAGCACTTGTCCATACATGCGTGCACGTATCCGTGTGATACGCACTGATTGGACATAATACGGACATGGGTACGACCTTGTGAGTACCCGAGCATGACACACACGTGTATACCTTCGTGTTTGCCAAGTTTCACGAGTTCTAGTTGGGTAATTTGGAATTTGGGTATCGAGTTGAGTTTTGAGTATCGGTTGGGTTATTTTGAGTTAATTTTTAGTTCAGGAATCGGATTTTGAGAATTAAGCTCAGAGTTCTGGGTTTGATGATTGGATTTAGTTTAGTTTATGAGTTCAATTTTGTACTTAGACCTAAGGTTTACATTCGTTCGTATTTTAATCTACATGTTATATATAGTTTCCTTGTGTGTATCTCTATATATATATTAACTACATATATACTTTGTTATATATATGATAGTGTATATGCATAGGCTTATATATATATATGGGTTTAGATAATTTTGGGATGGTTGGGGACAGCCTCGACAACACACACAAACACACACACCCCCCATCCTTCTTTTTCTATGTATATATGCTAATATATATATATATATATATATATATATATATATATATATATATATAAACTTCTTATAATCATTGATAGATATTAGTGTATATATAGTGTATATATGTATACATAATAATATGTAAGTTTGTCTCAGATTTAGCCTACCAGTCGCCCATCACAGCGCGCACATACACATGCTTTCTTCTTTCCTTTGTGTTATATACACGTATATATCTATATATATATATATATATATATATATATATATATATATATATATATATATATATATATATATATCCTAATGTAAAAAAATATATATATTTTTGAATATATATGTATGTATATATATTGGTAGTGATATAGGTATAGCCTACAGATTTGTGAGTTAGTTTAGAAATGATCAAATAAGCATCACTTGGCAAAGTTGTCTAGCAAGTTGACCAAGTTGACAAAAGTCAACTTTGGGTCAAACTTGATCTAAATTGACTCAAACGGACTTGAAATGACTAGATAACTTAAGTTTGAGCTAAACTTAGGATAATAGACTAGTTGACTTATGGTTGACATAGTTTGACCAGAATAGTTGACCAAGGTTGACCAGAGTTGACCAATGATTGACTTTAACCTAGAAGGACCTAGAATAATTTAAAATGCATTGTAGATTACTCTTATTTCATATTAGATACTTTGTAACCTGTGGTTGTTTTAAATAGGACTCAGATACTCCGGTTCGGACCCATATTCTTATCAGACATTCGGGATATCATGCAAGTACATTCTCTGACCGTTTCATACTTGCTAGGAATTATATTCTTATTATAGACTAATTTACTTGATGTTGACACGATTTTATCACGGATTAGTACTATATGGATCTTTACATGAGATGTTATCCCCCTTGGGTGCATCGAATACATCATGTCATGTGCTTTTCATGAACGTCATGTATTTCATGGACTCTTATTATTTATGTACACTCATGTGCTCTCATGTACTCTCATGATCTCATGAGCTTCATGTATAAACATTCATGTATAATAACATAACCTGTATAGATCCTTGTGTATTGATTGGGGTACAGGAGAGTAGAAGTAGTCATGTGAACAATTCTAAAGTAGTGTAATCATGTATAAACTCTGTAGTGTAATCATGTATATATCAAACCGTTCACATGTCTATTTTATACTCTAAATTACATAGTCACTTATAGTTCTCTATTACCATATATAGACTTCTTCTTTTTATCAGATTCTTTCTTTCTTTTTATGTTTATTTCGTACAGCGTTTCATGTATCTTATTCTATAGCATGCTTTACATTTCCTGTCATCATATGAACTGCGTTTGATGTATTTTGCTCGTTCCTATCCTGATTG
Organism: Iris pallida; assembly: GCA_029216955.1. Lineage (NCBI taxonomy): Eukaryota > Viridiplantae > Streptophyta > Magnoliopsida > Asparagales > Iridaceae > Iris > Iris pallida. The sequence goes on along the minus strand of JANAVB010036420.1, from coordinate 7,318,295 downwards.
GACCTGTTGATAAAATTTTACAAGTAACTTGGAGGATCACAGCTAGCCTAGAGGACACTAGTAAAGCTTGGAGTAGAGGTCTAGAGTTTTGTTTATCTTGTTGTCTTAGAGATCTATTTTATTTTAGATATTAAAATTTTGTAGTTGTTAATATAATTGACTTATCTCACTTCTGGTTGTATCCCTTTTGTAGATTTTTTATCTATTTTATCGTGCTGATTATCTACCTCTAGTTTATGATTGAGATTGTATCCTCCTGTGATTGTCCTCTATTTGAAGATTATATTATATAGTATAGTTATGATGGTGACCGAGAACAGCATTCTACCGCCGACACTGCGGCGTAGGCTAGACGTATCCACTTCTCGTGCCCTTATACTGGGTACAGGTCGTGACACGTTTTTAGTGGTGGCCCATGCAGGTCAAGATTCTCATTTGTGTGATATCGTAGTAGGGGAATGACTTAGTTGTACTACTACGAGCCTGCTATAGGATATAGGAAGTAAGGTGTTAAAATAAAAGGATACCCAATCACTGTTAGAATTTCTTGAGAGATTCCTGGGACGACCCTTGAGAATCTTATTTTAACTTCGATTTGAAATCTTTTTCCCTTGATTTGATTCACCCATTACCCCTTGTTATTGAATTTGATTTTAATGGATTCATTATTGAATTTTGAATCTCGATGTTAGTTGTTGACTTTGAGTTTGTATTTATATATATATATATATATATATATATATATATATATATATATATATATATATATATATATATATATATATATATATATTTGGAATTTAGGGTATAACCTGATAACATACTTGATAAGGACAGTGAGAAAGGTAAATGTCTACTTTATTTGTGGAGTTAGAATTTATCGCAGTCATACTGGCTAGCATGATAAGGACGTAGAGCCTGATTTAGATATACTTATCCTAGTTATGGAATCTAGATTTTCTTACAGTCATACCAGGTGGCGTGGTAAGAATTCTGGATAACATGATTATAGGGTGTATACCTTAGTTACGGACCCTATCGTTTATTGCAGCTATGCTTACTGGCGTAGCGAAATTCTGATAAAATGATTTCAGAAAGACGTGTATGGTATCAGATTATATTTTAAGTTGGTTTATTTCTTTTAAACAGATGAGCAAGAACAGATTTTATCATGATTTCCTTCTTACTATTATTTTCTTGTATTACCATTTTTTTCGTTATCTTAGTTAACTCTGTCCCAATTACATCAATCACCTATCTCGTATCTAATTCTGTCATCTATACTTTGAAACCTTTGAATCTCCATATCTTTTTACCTTGAAAAGGTCAAAGAAGTAACATAAATCATCTAGCTCGGAAAGGATGTAACTTGTTATCATATGGTAATCTTGGTAGGAATATAATATGATGGACCTTGATATAGAATTTTGAGATAGAGATGTGGTAAAGATTGGGAATGAAATCAAGAGATCAATATTATCAATTAGAAATGATCACACATAGAGAAATATTTTGGATATATATAATTCATAGATGTATTTCCTAACTGATGAGGATATTCGAGGTCAACTTAGTTTTGAGAACTTGGATATTTTTGGTTATAAATTCTTGAGACAAGGCTATGATGTTAAATTTAGGGATTAGTAATGGAGAAGGGATTTTAACTGTATGCGATGATGATACAAAATTGAACCAGATATTGTAAGAAAATGGCTAGGAACAGAGATAACAAAGGAATTTTGAGTTATAGAAATTTAGAGATTTTGTGAAAATTTAAATTTAAGAAGAATAGTATTTGAAGGTGTACGTTGAAGAAAATATGATGGTTGATTTTATAATGGAGAATAAGTTTTGTAAGGCCTAGTGGTTTTAGATTGAATAACACGAGGAGAGTAATTTGAACAAGTTCAAGGATTTCATAAAACTTGATTTAGAGGTTTCGGATCTAATTTAGGACAAGGAGGAAGAATTTGGAATTATGGTGATTAAGTGGTTAGTGTTGATTCCTAATAAGAAGGGTATGCTTCATGAGTAATGTTTTGGAATTTAAGAAATAAGCCTATGGTGATCATGACAAGGTCAAATCATCATGACGGCAGAGTATAATTTTGGTGGTAGTCATATAAAGGTTGATTTAAATATTGGGACTTGTGAGATATATATATTTTATATATATATATATATATATATATATATATATATATATATATATATATATATATATATATGATTGGCAAATGATGACTAGATAAACTTGATAGTATCAGAGAGAGATGATTAACTTGACTTTCCTATGAAACCTTGTCTTTTGTTTTTCCTGTCAAAAGGAGGAAATTGACTTACTTCCATATCCTTGCATCATCGTTTAAGTTTTCAATATTGAATCCTAACTCCTTTGATCATGACCAATCGACTGTGGTCATCTTTTTTTATCATATTAATATCTTGGGTCGTACTCAATTGAATTAAATTTAAATTGTGACCTGGATCTCCATTCTTGGATGCTCGTGCTCAGACTTCGATGACCTTTTCCCCATCTTACCCAAAAATTGATCAACTTAGATCGTGTCGAGACTAAATTTCTTTTATATATATCGTTATTGCATTTTAAATGCTATTACCAATTGTGCTTTAACTTTCGATTTTGATCATCTTTGGAATAGTAACCCTATATAGTTAATTCTCAGTTATTTTTTATAATTACAAGTTTTCATATAGGATGATAGACTGCCTTATAGCCTTGATGATTTATTATTTTTCTTATCTTTTCCAGTATGGCACCCATAACCAGAGCCTGTCCCCAGTGCGTAGCTGTAGTTCCGGATGAGACCGAGATTGTGCTTCCCCCTTCTATTGCTCAGGAGGTGTTAGAAGTCTCACCAGAGAGTTTTCCTCCATCTTCTATCCTTCAGGAGAGGGCTGCAGTTCAGCTAGAGACTGTGGGCCTCTCTTTGCCTCCTGGAGTGGTACCCTATGCCATTCCTGATGGGGCTCAGTTTTACAAACTTTTTCAGGATGTGTGGGAGGTACAAAGACTTCAGGCTAAGCTTATGAGAGAGCAGAGTCTCAGTATCCAACTGTTGTGGGATTATATGCATTCGAGGGGAGAGCCTATCCCTGAGAGGGCGAGGAGCAGTATATACCCAGAGCCTTAGGAGTACCCAGGCTTCCAGCCTAGACCAGCATATCCAGTTCAGATTCCTGTCCAACAGAGGCCAGTTGAGCGAGTGCCTACCTGTGCCTTCTGTAAGAAGCCTGGGCACGTATGGAAGGACTGTAGGAAGAGACTAGAAATATGCCTGTTCTGCGGGTCAGTTGGACATAAGATGCTATATTGTCCTATTGCACCTGCCCCTAGTCGAGACCTATCTCCAGGAGAGAGTTCCAGCCACCAGACCTTGTAGAGGTGAGTTCTTGAACTATACCTTAGCCTATCTTGATGATTACTGTATCCTACCATATTGTTTGTATGATTTGATACCTTATGACCGCTTTTGATCGTGTATGACTATAATAACTAGATGAGACCTCAGACTGATATTACATGCCATAATCCTTTATGATATCCTTCCAACTAGATGATTTAGATAAATTTTCTTAAGATTATGATTGTTGGGGGTTTGACCTACAAGGAGTACGACCACTTTAATTTCGAGGATGAAATTATTTTAAGGAGGGTAGATTTGTAACCACCACTTTTTTAAAATAAGGGTATTTTAGTAATTGTGTGATTTTTGGTATTTTTGATTATTTTATTATTAAATAGATTGGTGTTTTAGTTTTGATTAGTGCTTTTGGTATTAGTTGATGGCTTAACCTTCGTTAACCTTGATTAGAAGACTAACCATGTGATTAGAGACTTATTTGGCTAATTAGAATTCAATTTGGAGAATTAGTCCTAATTAGGAAACCATTTTATGCATTTTTAGGCTATTTTAGCATGTAGCATATTGGCCTTTTTGCTAACGGGCTTTTGTTAAACTCTAGATGAGTTGTGGCCCATCCTAAACCCTAACCTAACCCTAGCTAACCCCTATGGCCGGCCAAACAGCAGCCTTCCCCCCTCTTTTATGTGAAAAACTTGTAGCCGTCAAGTTTCATAAACCCTAGAATTCTCCTTCTCCTCCAAAAGTCTACTTTTCTCAATTCTCATCCAAATCCTTCCAAATGAAGTGCGTTGAGATCGTTGGGAGGAGAGGAACTTGCTGGAGACTTGCTAGCAAGAAATCGGAGGCGTTGGACTGGAGGAAATCGGCATCGACGCATTTAGAGGCCCATTTTATTAAGATATTGACTCTCAATTGGTAAACCCCTCTAAACAGTTGTAAATTTTGATTTTTCTTTGTAGATGCATCCATATAAGTACCCCGGACCTGTGCATGAAGTTTGGTAGGTTTTCGTATTCGTTTGATAGGTGTATCGAGCATGTGTCGGTTTATTGGAACACGTGTTCGACGAAATGCCGCTTAGAATTGAAAGTTTGTGTTTTTCGATTCTGTTTTCAAGAATTTGTTGTTGTGTATATTTGAAATAACTTTCGTGAAGACAGATCTCGAATTGACACGGTTTTGGTGTCCAAATCGGACACGGACACGCGTGCACGAGGCCCGTGCACTGCCCGTGCATGCTCTGTTGTACGAGTGTCATAACTCGACGCACAGGACACAGTTTTGCGTGAAATTTCATGGATAGGTGGGGGAAACCTCTTCTCACATGCTCCAAAAATTTCACGAGGCTTTGTGGAGTGTGCATGGAGATATCCAACGCGCACGGGTTCAGCCCACTGTACACGCGCACGAGAAATCGCCGCAGATAAGGTCGTCGTTCGCCGACACGATGCAACGAGGACTCATACCAGGACCATGGACACGTAGCCCTAGAACTAGGTTAGTGCTAGACTCTACCATGTAGCATGACATGGCTCGTGTCGTGAGCTACGGACGTCGACACGCGCCCACGAGGCCGCGCGCGCGTGCATTCAGCCCGTGCACAGTCCTACAGTCTGAGTGTCATAACTCGATGCACAGGACACGATTTTGCATGAAACTTTATGAACACGTGGGGGCAACCTCTTCCCACGTGCTCGTGAAATTTCATAAGATTTCGTTGAGTATGCGCGAAGTTATCGCTTCTACACTGATTCGGCTAATACCGTACACGTGCGCACAGCCCTCCCTGATACCGTCTCGTGCGAAGCGTGGACACCACGTGGACACGTGTTAGGGTGGTTCACACCTAGACCTAGACCCCACCTAGCTACGTGCATGAGCACGAGGCTCCTCGTGTTACGTCTGGCATTCTATTGAGTGCAACACGTACCCACGAGTAGTTGTCTATACACACGTGCACGTGTCCGTGCGATACGCACTGATTGGACATGATACAGACACGGGTTCGACCCTGTGAGTACCCGAGCATGACACACACGTGTATACCTTCATGTTTTCCAAGTTTTACGAGTTCTAGTTGTGTATTTTGGAATTTGGGTATCGAGTTGGGTATTGAGTATTGGTTGGGTTATTTTGAGTTGATTTTTAGTTTAGGAATCGGATTTTGAGATTTAAGCTCAGAGTTCTAGGTTTGATGATTGGATTAAGTTTAGTTTATGAGTTCAATTTTGTACTTAGACCTAAGGTTTACATTCGTTCATATTTAATCTACATGTTATATATAGTTTCCTTGTTTGTATCTCTCTCTATATATATATATTAACTACATATATACTTTGTTATATATATGATAGTATATATGTGTCATGACCCGCACCCTAGAGTAAGGGTACGAGAAGTAGGTACGTCCAGCCTACGCTGCAGTGTCGGCGGTAGAACGCTGTCCTAGGTCACAACATCTAACAATATAAGATACATGTACAGTATATACACTCCGAGTGGAGGTGACAATACAGAATACAGTCTCAATTACATCTAAGGCAGAAATAACACGATGTCATAAATATGAAAATCTCAAAGGAAGTACAACAGAAAGGGAAATAAGTCTAAGTGTCTAAACGACACAATAACAGACATAATACAACTCAATCCCAAATGACAACATAAGTAAGATAAAGCCTAACTAAACTAGTCTAGGCAGTTGGGGTGATAACATCAGCTAGAGCTGGGTCCTCCTAAGAGTCCAACTCGCAAGTGTCGTCTAGGGCTGCTCCATAATAGCTAGTACAGAAAGCCTCATCCTCATCCTCTGTAATATATCAACAGGTCCAGTCAGGATAGGAGCAAGCACAATACATCTCACGCGGTTCATATCATGTCAGAAGATAATAAACATGCAATAGAGTACGATATGTGAATAAATAAAGGAATGTATATGAAGTAAAAGAGATAACTGTAATAGAAATATCTACTATAAGTACAAAACTATCAGTGACTAGTGAATCAGAGTATAAGCTAGACATGTGAACAGGTGGAGGTGATTCAAGAGAGGTGATTCATGATTATACTACTTGGAATTATTCACATGTTATTTCTACTCTCCCAGCCTCAATCAATACACAAGGATCTAGACATGTTACGTTAATATTCAAGATTTTACTGCCTCATAGATGAGAGCACACGTGAAATTGATTCATGGGGGCTCTGTGAACATGAGAGTACATGCGACTCCAGAGGATACATGAATAGTAAAGCATGACGATACATGATATAAGTGAAACGCACAAGACATAAAGTACCTGATGCTCCTGAGGAGGATAACATCTCATGAAAAGATCCATATTGTACCAATCCGTGTTACCAACATGACATCATACAAGTAAAGTAAATCTAGAGCAGGAATATAAGTTCTAGCAAGTATGAAACGGTCAGAGAATGTACTCGCCTGATATCCTGAGTATCTGGTAAGTGTAGATGTCTAGACAGAGTAGACAAGTCCTATTTAGAGCAACACAGGTCACAATGTGTTTAACATAAGGTAAATGAGGTTTGTAATGCGATCTACATGATTTTTAGGTCATTCTAGGTCAAAGTCAAACTTGGTCAACTCTGGGTCAACCAAAGTCAACATCTAGTTAAACTGGGTCAACTCTAGGGTTTGGTCAACTCTAAGTCAACTAAGTCAATTAAAATCAACTAGCTAGGTTTAGTCAACTTAAGTCAATACTACCTCTAGGCCTATACATCATTACCAATACAACCCTACTTATATAATACTCAATTATAATATCTATACACTATATTGCTCATATAGGTATCACTCACATATTCAATATGTATATAATTATATAGGGAAACTATATATGTATGAACATACATATACATACATATATTGAAAAAGGAAGAAGGAAATTTAAAGAGTAAAAAGTGTGTGTGGACTATGGAATACAAGTAAGGGTTTTAAGAGCACATGGCATGGTTAACATTTAGCTTAACTAAATTATCTCACATTCACAAATCAGTTTAACATTCTAAACAAATTTCCATTTTAGTTAAACTCAGATTTACACTTGAACTTGAACTCAGTAAATGACCATTCCTGTTTCAGTTTAAACCAACATTCACCCATGTGAACTTAAAAAACAACTACCATATATCTCATCTCAGTTTAGCATTAACCATTTAAGATCAAAACCCAACTTAATCATGAATGAAATCTCAGTTTAACATAAATCATTAAATCTCATGATTACACACTAGTTCAGTCCAAATTGAGACCAAAACTCATTTCAGTTCACATGATTTAAATCTCAGGTATTACATTCAGAAATCTCAGTTAACTACATCCCAGTTAACACCTATTCCATTTTACAAACATTCACATTCCTATAATTTTTAGGATTTAACACATGCAAACTCAGTTTTCCTACCATTCAGTCCAATAGAATTCTTAGATATTTCATTTAGGAATCTCAGTAATCTTTCTAACTAAATCTCAGATATTACACTGGTTCAGTTTCATGTTAATCCCAAACTAAACTAACATATATTGCATCTCAGGTAACAGACGTTAAAATCCAGTTTTTCCATTTCAGTCTTCCACATTCAATCCAACTCAGGTTTTGCATAGGAATTAAACATATAACATGTAGTGACATTTCAGAAATCAAAAACCTATTTCAGTTCACTGAACTCTCAGATATCTCAGGTTTAACATTTAATCAATGAATCAAAACCCAATTCAACAGCTAACTGAAACTCGACTAATACATGAACTTTCATATTTCGAAAACCATAATTTAAACCATTGAATTTAGAAATCAGGTATGTAGGTGTGTTAACCATATGTTCATGTGTCTAGGGGGTGTCATTCGTGTCCACTAGAGTGGACATGAAGTGTCCAAATGCATATAACACAGGATAGGAACCTGTGGTGCATAATTCGTGCACAGGCTCATGCACGCGTGCCGTGTCCTCGTGCACACGACACGAGTCAATTCAGGACACGTGCTCGTATACCTAAGTTTGCCCAATATAGGGCTTCGTGCCTAGGATCTTGACACGAGCCCAAGTGTCGTCGTGTCCATACGGGAACCCGTATCAGAGAGCAAAATTAGTGTGCACAGACGGTGTACAAAACCAGTGCGCGTAGGATTTCTCCCCAGACACGACACAAGGTGATACGAGACTCAAGGGGGGTATTGTCAGATACTGCCCCTTGGTCTATGCCAAGTGGTAGGCCGGCACATGGCGTGTCGTGTCCACACAGCTGATCGGGTAGCAGGACACTGTTCGGTGTCAGCGCACGCATGGTATGTGTCCGATTTGGACACGAAAAGCACCCTAATCTCGACTCTGTCGAATTGATTTGTGATCTACATTTAAAAACCTAAATTTCCATTCAATTAGATTTTGAAATTTAAACAGTTTATTTCTAACAAACATTTCATCGAACACCTTCTTAAAATCACTGATACGTGTCCGATACGGACACGAAATGGACACTACCTAGCACCAAACTATCCCTACAGCTAGGGTATACCTATATGCATGCATCTATGAAAATAAAACATAATTTTACAAGGGTTTCATGGGATTTACCTATTGAGAATGATTCTCAATGAGAAGGGTGTTGATGAGGGTTTTCCTTTGAATTTAAATTGATCAAAGCAATTCAAATCCTAGCTAGCAAGTCCCTACTAGCTCCCACTATGGTAGAGGGTGAGGATGCAATTGATTTGGGCCAATTTGGGCTTGATTTGGATATTAGGGGAAGGAATTTGGAGAGGAATTTGTTAGGGTTCTAAGCAAGAAGTAAAAGAGGCAAGGGGCTTTGTTAATGAGACTTTATAGGAAGGGGAGGGGGTATTTGATGGCTGCCATTGATCAATTAGGGTTAGGTTTTAGGCCTAGATGAGTGGATAAGAGTTGTCCACCCAATTTCAAGCTTTTCTATTGGTTCAACTAGTCATAGAGCTAACTTTTCCACAAATATCCTAAGAGTAATATCTTACCTAGAATATCTAGATATTATCACCTTTTCATTACTAGGTTACCCTAATCAATACACTAAGCCCAAGGCTAATCTAGATTAGCTAAGTTTCTAGGTCAAGCCTCAACCTAACAATTAGCACATATTTAATTAATAAAAATTCAAATTCACCAAAAAGTCAAAATGACCAAAATACCCTCAAGCCAAAAATGCGGTGGTGACAATATTAGTGTATATATGTGTAAATAATAATATGTAAGTTTTCTCAGATTTAGCCTACCAGCAGCCCATCACAGGGCACACACATGCTTTCATCTTTCCTTTTTGTTATATATATATATATATATATATATATATATATATATATATATATATATATATATATATATATATATATATATATTTTTTATATATATATATATATATTGGATAAACACCCCCTTTTTATAAATCAAGGCAAAAATACCGAAACCACGTATACAAGGCACAAAAAGGAAAGCCTATACAAGTATACAACAAAACGGAACGACCAGAGGGGGGGCAGTTCTGCCACCCAGAGGACGGAAGGCCGCCCAGGGCTAGTGGTGGATCGAGGACCAGAAAGCTTTCGGACTGTGGTTACACATGGTGCTCCGTTTACGACATTGGCGAAAGACTTCCTGGATGAGCTGGTCGACTGAGTATTGGTGACCCTCGTATCTCCCCTTGTTTTGATTCTTCCAAATTGCCTACGTAGCGGCCGCTGCGACGATCTGGTGGCCGTGGGAGGCAGAACCCCATAGACCAACCAGATCGTTGAAGAGTCTAGTACCTTGAGCTATATTGTAGTGCTGGTTGAGGGTCCTCCAGATGCTTCATGGCAGGCTTCCTTGGCAGAAGATGTGGTCAATGGTCTCCATCTAACGGTCCGAGCAACTATATATATATATATATATATATATATATATATATATATATATATATATATATATATATGAATGTATATGTATGTATATATATTGGTAGTAATATAGGTATAGCCTAGGTATTTGTGAGTTAGTTTAGAAATGACCAAATAAGCCTAACTTGGCAAAGTTGACTAGCAAGTTGACCAAGTTGACAAAAGTCAACTTTGGGTCAAACTTGATCTAAATTGACTCAAACGGACTTGAAATGACTAGACAACTTAAGTTTGACCTAAACTTGAGATAATAGACTAGTTGACTTAGGGTTGACCTAGTTTGACAAGAATAGTTGACCAGGGTTGACCAGAGTTGACCAAAGGTTGACTTTGACCTAGAAGGACCTAGAATTATTTAGAATGCATTATAGATTACTCTTATTTCATATTAGACACTTTGTAACCTGTGATTGTTCTAAATAGGACTCAAATACTCCAGTTCGGACTCATAATCTCATCAGATATTTGAAATATCAGACGAGTACATTCTCTAACCATTTCATACTTGCTAGAAATTATATACTTGTTATAGACCAATTTACTTGATGCTGACATGATGTTATCACGGATTAGTACTATATGGATCTTTACATGAGATTTTATCCCACTCAGGTGTATCGAATACATCATGTCATGTGCTTTTCACGAATATCATGTATTTCATAGACTTTTATTATTCATGTACACTCATGTACTCTCATGATCTCATGAGCTTCATGTATAAACTTTCTTGTATGATAACAACCTGTATAGATCCTTGTGTATTGGTTGGGGTACGGAGGTGTAGAAGTAGTCATGTGAACAATTTCAAAGTAGTGTAATCATGTATAAATCAAATTGTTCACATGTCTATCTTATACTCTAAATCACATAGTCACTTACAGTTCTCTATTACCATATATAGATATCTTCTATTTATCTGATTCTCTCTTTCTCTTCATGTTTATTTTTTATAGTATTTTATGTATCTTATTCTATAGCCTGCTTTATATTTTCTATACCATGTCATGATATGAACTACGTGAGATGTATTGTGCTCGATCATGTCCTGATTGGACCTGTTGATAAAATTTTACAGGTAACTTGGAGGAATACAGCAAGCCTAGAGGACTCTAGTAGAGCTTGTAATAGAGGTCTAGAGTTTTGTTTAACTTATTTTTTGTTGTCTTGGAGATGTATTTTATTTTAGATATTGAAAATTTATGGTTGTTAATACAATTGACTTATTTCACTTCTGGTTGTATCCTTTTTGTGGATTTCTTATCTGTTTCATAATGCTGATTATCTACCTTTAGTTTGTGATTGAGATTGTATCCTCCTGTGATTGTCCTCCGTTTGGAGATTATATCATATAGTGTAGTTGTGATAGTGACCTAGAACAGCGTTCTACCGTCGATACTGTGGCGTAGGTTGGACGTACACACTTCTTGTGCCCTTATAATGGGTGCGGGTCGTGACATCTATGCTTGCCATAAAAAATCAAAGACAAGTATTACAGAACACTGAAATTGATTGCAAACTCGCTTGTACAAAGAAAATCCTAGAAAGAAATCCTAGGAAACAATCTATGTACAATTGTTTAGTTTAGATTCTGGGGGGTAACGGTGGAGGTTCGGGAAAGTGCTATCAACTCTGCCTTACTCCGTGGACTATCTGACACAGTCTTTATATCTTGGAGAAATTGCCTTGTTGAAGGTTGCCAGCCTTGGATTGCCAACCATCTTACAGGGGTGTGGCACCCTGCTATTTATAGTGATTTTGGGATGAAGGATATTTTAAGCCGCATAGATGACCACATGGAAAATCCTCGGGCCACATGGCCGTAATCATGCCTCGAGACTCGGTCTGTGACTGATAGCTGGAGATTTGTTAGGATTTATTGTGATTTGTCATTGAGCAGTTGAGACCTGGTCAACTTGTCACGTGCATCAACTAATCTTCTGTGGCGAGCCTCATGAAGAATTTCTCCTGGCCGAGCCGTATGAGGAATATCTCATGGCTGAGCTGCATGAATGAATATCTCATGATCGAGCCGTATGAGGGAATGTCTTATGACCGAGCCATATGAAGGACGTCTCATGACCGAGCCGCATGACCGAGCCGCATGTAGGACGTCTCATGACCGAACCGGATGAGAAATGTCTCATGACCGAGCTGTATGAGAAATATCCCATGATCGAGCTGCATAAGGAATGCCTTCTAACCGAGCCGCATGAAGAACGTCTCATGACCGAGCCGCATGAGAAATGTCTTATGACCGAGCCGCATGAAGAATGCCTTCTGACCGAGCCGCATGAAGGATATCTCATGACCGAGCCGTATGTGGAATGTTTCATGACTAAGCCACATGAAGGATATCTTCTGGCTGGATGGGTATGGGGGCCCTAGGAAAAGGTGTTGTGCCGAATGTCACGATTTGAGAGAGTTTCGTTTGTCTTCCTCTTGATTGATCTCCTTGTTCGAAGAAGATTTGATGGTGGACTCCTTCAGAAGATTGTGATACGCTTGACTGAGATGATGCGCCTGACTGAGACATCTGAGTAATGCATCTAGTTGAGAGCAGGCTGTTACAATGTCTTCAATTGGTATTATGTTTTCGAGATGATGTTGGAAAGGCATAGTAGGTCACAGTCGCTAGAATACAGACTGCCTTCATAGTGGAGCCATTATCTTGTGGTAGCAGCAGTTGATGATGGCTTGGGTACAGTGATGATCACCTCTCGCAAGTCGAGAGCAGATTGATCTACCTTTGCATCTGTTTTGTAGGCCCAGGTATCCCGGGCGCCCGAGTGCGTAGGTATCATATTTGCTCCCTGATCTGAGGCTAGTAAAAGTACTTGCTCTCAATCGTTGTAGGAAGACTTTTGGGACCATCATATTTGCTCCCTCATCTGAGGCTAGTAAAGCACTACACTCGATCGTTATAGGAAGACTTCTAAGACCCACCCTGTCCGTTCTGCATGTGGGATTGGACGTGGGTGGTTCTGTATAACTTTCCATCAGGAGCCTATATAACAGTTAACGGTGTCCGCTGACCGTCAGCAGCTTGGACAGTTGACTGGGCTTGTTGAGCCCGCACTGTCCTAGACTTCTTCGACTTAGCACCCGAAGGTGCGTAGTCGGAAGAGTCCAAGTTGGAAGGAGGGAAAGGAAGTTGGTGCCCTTTTCAAAGGAGGCAAGGGGGCTCTATTTATAGAATGGAGTGAGTCCTTTCTTCTTCTCCTTTCTGATGTGGGACTAAAAGTAATATTATATTTTCCATGCTTCTATGTAAAACCCCCCATTTTTAAATTATTATTTTTATTATTTTATTAGACTTAAAAATAAATTTATACAATTTATGGTTTTATTTATTTTTGATGACCCGGTTTGGCCAATTCAGCCCGAACAAGGCCCGAACAAAATTTTAAGCCCATATGAGCATGTGGGGTGACTAAGGTGGCCATATAGGAATATTTTGCGTATGTACAAATATTTTAAATTATTTTTAGAACTTGTTGAATATTTATTGACTTTGGGTACAAAAATCTACATTTTATTAATAAAATAATATTTTACAAAATTTTATAATTTTTGGACCCGAATGAGGGTGTACGGTATGAGTTCACCCATTGGGACGATAATATAAAATTATTATTACTAAAGTTATTTTGTGAAAATTTAATAGGCATTTTATTATTGTTGATATTATGTGATATTATTATTGTTGCCTTTTATAGCAATTTAAATTTGTGTATATATGTAAAAATATATTTTAGATGCATCATATATATAGTTAGATAATATTAAACTTTATTTTAAATTTGTGGAGATTTAATAAATATGTTATCCTATTAGATATTATTATTATTATTTAGTTGATTTTAATGTCAAACGAATTTAAATATATGTATATATGTTTTTAAGTTGATTTCATATATGATAGATGATATTAAAAATTTCTTTTTGGATTTTGTAGAAATTTGATTGGGTTCATTTTGATATATATATAAATATAGATAACTATATTTAAGTTGAGATTTGTTTTAAAATAAGAATAAAAAATAAATTATGGTGGTCGGCCCCACCCGACCACCCACGCATGCACATGCATGCAAAGGAATAAGCAACAGCAAGTTGCTTGGGAAAGGGGAAGGGGGCGACCCCATTAGCAACAGTACCAGCCATATTGGCCGACCCCTTAAGGCATTAGTAGCAGCAAGCTACATTAGGCCGACTTATCCCCCACCTTATATATATACATACACACACACACACACACACACATATATATATATATATATATATATATATATATATATATATATATATATATATTGACACAAAAAGAAAACCCTAATCTTTCCTCCTCCTCTCTCCTCTACCCTCGGCCAACTCCTCCCCTCCGCGAGCGCAGCAACACCCCGTGACAACGGCGACGGAAACGACGACAACGACAACAGATTCCCACTTTAAGGTATTCCACTTCCCCGATCAATTTCTCTGTCAATTCTACTCCCATTTTCGATCCGTAAATTCGTGTAGAAAGTCCACATGACCCTCTTCAAGAACCCCCAGGTGGATTTTGACATGGTCATCCAACTTGCTCGAAAAATCGAGACGAAGTTGGAGAAAAACCACTTTTCTGAATATTAAAAACTGTTGTAAAACATCAACTTGTCGGCCACTTTTCTCGCTGTCCATTGAACTTTCATAAAAACTAATTTAAGTTAGTCAAAGACAACATAATCGAGATTGTAACGCACCTTCTGGAATCAATTTTCATCTAGTATGTAGAAAGTTACACGTTGTTAAAGTTTTACGAAAAATTATAAATTCTGTTTTCAAAAAGTAGAAAAATACCCCGATACGGCGTGCGCCCCGACAAACCGGGCGACGTGGTCGTGCACTATACGCATCGAAAGGCGCGTATGGATGTTGTCGACGTGTGGAAACTGACAGAACCCGATTTCGTTGCATGTGCGCGACGAAATCAGTGCGTATCCGTCGAGATGCCCCCGTATCGACCTTTTACAAATTAAGTCACAACTTTGTGCACACTCATCATATCGCGATGAAACTTGCGCCATTGGACTCAAAATATTTTTCTGGTCCTGTGAGCCAAGTTTGGTCCAATTCTGAGACCGTTGATCGGGACACTATTTTGGCGGGCCCACAATCCCACTCAACGGGCGATTTTGTGCACAACCCACCGTAATCCAAAATTGGACATACCATTGGGTTCGTCTCATCAAAATAAATCTGTAGACATGTAGTTTGATGACTTTAGAGATCGTAGGTTCTGACGCGTATTTCGGTACAAAGCAGGTCCTACGGCGGACATCGTTTTGACCCAAAATTACGATTTTGCCCCTGTTCCAGAATTTAACTTTTGGACAAACGTTTGCTAGGCATATCTTATATTCCAAACCCGTTCATGATGTTTGTTGCAGCATCCGAAGTCATCTGCGGGACTTGGCTTTTCTTGTTTCGTTTATTGTTTGTTCGAGCTACTGGATTATTCCCTTTTGCACATAACCTCAGGCAAGATACCTTGCCATTATACTATTTATATTTAGTTGCATTTTATTACATATCACTGTTTATTTATTTACAGTTCTTGATTTTCTGTCTGCTCAATGATATTAGATATACTTTGTTATTATCCTTTGATTGCATGTGGACTTAGAGTTAAGAGACCACCATCTGTAGTGTATTGCATACCCCTTGACACAGTTGTACCACGAGAATGTGAGAGATGAGTAGCATGTAGAGGTACTTGCGTGTGGGCTGATCCCCCATGTGCATGCGTTAGGGCTAACTGCTAATAGAGGCATGTTAGGAGACTTAGCAGTTAGTAGAGGTATATGAGTCATGGATGTGACTCTGTTAGACATTGGGTGGGAAGAACAGTTCCTTAACGTATGGGCCAAGTATGCACTTCCCTATTGTCGGTTATCTCCGCGGAAGATACGGTCCTGGATCCTGATACTGATTTACTGCTGGCCTCTGACATTCGATGAATGTTATGCTTTGAGGTCCCTGGTAGCCTAATGGGCCATACCTGAGATTACTGCTACTGAGCCAGAGTGCCCATGCGTTGGAGGTTTGTTCTTAATTGCATAAACACTGTAGTACGGTTAGATTACCTTATTGTCGTCTTGTCACTTATTTCGGGTTGTGACATATTATATATTCAGTTTATTATAGCATATTCTTTATGTATCTTGTTACGTCCCTCTGAGGACCTGGTTATCTCTCCAGGTGTGTGTGCTTCTGTGATATTGTAGGTGTTCTAGCCGAGGTCGCGATCTTCTCTATTCATTCGGAGATGACGTGTCTTGGGTCTTTCTTTGCTACTCCTGCCAAATTTATTTCAGTTTCATGTATATTTTTCCTTACTTGTTGGTAGTGGATTTGTCTCCGCCCAACGTATTGTACAAGGACTTATTACAGTTGATTTTATGATATCTTTTATTCTTCATTGTGGATGAGATTAGTTTACTCTTGGTTTACTGTATTTTACAGCTTATGTATTCATACGAGGTTTCCATATATTAGAGTATACTTCGTATGTATACAGCTGGCATATCGATGTATCTAGTCCTACGTATTTGGGACTGGGGCGTAACATGTTTTTGTGGTGGCCCATGCAAGTCGAATTTGTCACTTCGGTTACGTAATTGTACCGATGTGAGCCTGCAACATAGGATTAGAATCTAGGAATCTCATCCATACAACTTGACCTCTTCCTTTGGCTTCAAATTCCGAACTCTCGTTCGACTTTCTTGAATTGCATCTTGCTTGATTCCTTTCTACCGTCGATTCTTCTTTTCGTGCTTAGTGTCAACTAGAAAGATGACTACACTAGTATATGCTTATAGGTCAAACACATGGCTAGAATGGTTATATTGGCAATTGGAATACATTTAAGACTCTAATTAAGTTAAAAAAAACTTTTTGTGTGAATTAATGATTAATAATTTGTAAAATAGGATACTACCAAAGAAGGTTTAATCTTGAGATTTCTAAATAGTAAACACCATAGGATTGATACTGCAGGAAGGAGAAAAAAAAATAGCTAGAATCTTTATACCCTTGATTTAAGAATTTGATTGGATTTTTGAGTTTTGATATTTATGAATTATGGGGTTATAGCTATACATCTTTGAATAAATATAAAATTGATTTACTTTTCTAGTTGTGATATTTATAATTTTCGGGTGATAGATATACATCTTTGAACAAATATAAAATTTAATTGATTTCGAGTTTTGATGTTTATGATTTATTGTATTATAGTTATACACCTTTGAACAGTTGTAAATTTGGTTTGAAAATGATCTTAGCTTTTAAAAATGGCCGTAGGAATTAAATTGAGTTGTACAACTTACAATTTTCGTGTTTAGTAAATTTTAAATTTTAAGTGGAAGTAATGATGGTAAATTTTGGTTTACAATAATTGAAAACGATTTTTGAGAATTTTTTTTCTTTATTTTAAATTGTGTCCTATGATTGAGGATTTACAAATCTATTTAGATTTTTGGTAAAAAAAAAAAGGGATTTTGATTGATAAGATTATTTGAAAATTTAGTTTAATGTGGGATTACTAATATTAAAATTTTTGGAGAATTTCGAAGGATGTGATGGAAAGTTATTTTGATTGATTAAAGGAAGTTACCATTTAAAAGTTGTGATTTTGTTGGAATAACTTAGCATGAATAGAAGTTAAAATTGATGAGAGCATTGAGCTTAATTTTTGAGATTGCTTTTAATAGGCTAAGAGTTTTATTATGAGTTATTTGAAAATTTTAGAGTGTTAAATTTTGATTGATTGTGAAATTTTTATGGATTCGTAAATTATGAACTCTTGAGTTAAATAGTTGAATTTAAACGTTAACTTTGGAAAAGGTTAGTAGTAACGTGATAAAATTTGCTTTGAGATTATGAGAGTGATTTAAATTTTTTATGATAAAATTGAACGGCTTGGA
The DNA here is from genome assembly GCA_029216955.1 of Iris pallida. NCBI lineage: Eukaryota > Viridiplantae > Streptophyta > Magnoliopsida > Asparagales > Iridaceae > Iris > Iris pallida. Next base: position 7,300,004 of record JANAVB010036420.1, on the reverse strand, counting down.
GTGAATACAAATTTTGGTGGTTTATTTTTGAAAGTTTAATTTTGAAACTTTTGGAGAAAACTTGAGTTAAATTTTAATGGTAGGCCCCAAGATAACCCTACTGAGTTTCCACACTAATTGCCATGTCACCCATGACCATAATAGTAGTATATACACAAGTGTTGTTAGTCATCTACCCAGCTATGTGACTGTATTTCCACCTCGGCTTACTCGACCTTCCTTCAATTCTAGATCTTTTAATTGGACCTTCTAACCCAATTGCAATTTGAATAATGATTTAATGGTTCCTTAACTGTATTCATCTAGGAGACTATCTTCTCTCCGAAATTGTTTTCCTAAATTATTTTTACTGGATTCTTTAATTAATTTTATTTCATGCTTTAACTTGATCTTCTTTATTTTGTGCATTAATTATCACCTCATGAACTCCCACTTTCTATTTTTGATCTTCTGGCATCCCTTACAGTGACTTGAATATTTGGAGCACAACACTAGATTTTTTCTTCCAACAAACTTCATATGTTAGACTTAGACGAGCCCACCTTCATGTAGATATATCATGTCCCACTAAAACACGTTCCCTTGTACACTAGTTTCATGATATGACCTTCTGATCAAAATGGCTAAACCAAAACCTCTACCATAATACCAAAATACTTTTCGACTTCAATTAAGAGATCCAACCTTGACTCAATCCATTAATCCGATAGGTGAATTTTGTTCTACTTAGTTCTTTAAATGCTTAAATTTGTGCTTTATCTTGATTGCTTAACCCATTGTCTCATCCCATTACTAGTTTAACTCTTGTAAGTTGGGTAGAATACCTCACGGCCCAACAAAGCCTTTGACCTTGTGACCCATGTGGATAAGTTTTCTTAGACTATAAGTTCAGAGGACCCTAACTTAACTAGTCAACCAAGACAACTATATAGGCCCAAATTATGGGCAATGCTTGATTTTAAAAATATCTTGGACTATTTAAAATTCCTTCGATATTACCTCCCTTACTTATATTTCAACAACCTGATGCTGCTAAATTAGCCTTGGTTTTGCAAGCTTATCTTTTTCGAGCTTGATAATGACATATTTTATTGGGTGCACCCACTAACATATTGTCTAATCAGAACCGGTACATGATGGTCTGATCAACCTATTGCACTTTGGTTCGCTTATCATATATTATTCTATGCGGATGGAGACATAGTTAAACCTGCCTTAGGGTCTCTTCCGCGACAGCCTTAGCAATTCTCTTTTGAATTATTTTTGCCGCCTATGAACCCTGCAATTCGTACTCAATATATAACACCGTCTTTGAAACCTTTGTTGTTCTTGTCTTTTTCTTATTTTGGAAAGACAAGGCACTGTACTTGCTAAGATAGACTTAAGGTATCATCTTTGGTTGCCCAATCGGTTAATTATACACAAATATAGATAGCCACAGACCGACTCATGTGGCTGTAACCTCGCCTTTAACTACACCTCATTCCTCAACCCTAGAATTGTTATCGTGCCCTCCCAATTATTCTTGAGCACTCGAGAATGATTCTAATCGTTCACTTAAATCTAACTCTCAATCAAGACGATTAGTATCAAGTTTTCTCGAGGAACCATATCTCCCGAATGTCTAATTTATTCTCTTTGGTCTACTCAATTCCTTACCGTTCTCTAAACTTGGATATTCAAAATTTTGTTACCTTCACTAGCAATACTTATTTGAATTCCATAACCATGATATATTTTTCTATATATTGACTCCACAATTTTCTATTACATGGTGGTGTTGAACGCCGTTTTATCGCCTCCTCCAAAATTTAATTATAATTTGGTATTGACGAACTCTCCCCATCCCTCAACCCTATCTACCCTATTAATCCTAAATTTCGAGGACGAAATTCTTGTAAGTTGGGTACGATGTAAAACCCCTATTTTTAAATTATTTTTTTATTATTTTATTAGACTTAAAAATGAATTTATATAATTTATGGTTTTATTTATTTTTGATGACCCGGTTTGGCTAATTCAGCCCGAACAAGGCCCGAATAAAATTTTAAGCCCATATGAGCATGTGGGGTGACTAAGGTGGCCATATAGGAATATTTTGCATATGTATAAATATTTTAAATTATTTTCAGAACTTGTTGAATATTTATTGACTTTGGGTACAAAAATCTACATTTTATTAATAAAATAATATTTTACAAAATTTTACAATTTCTAGACCCGGATGAGGGTGTACGGTATGAGTTCACCCATTGGGACGATTTTATAAAATTATTATTACTAAAGTTATTTTGTGAAAATTTAATAGGCATTTTATTATTGTTGATATTATTTGATATTATCTGATATTATTATTGTTGCCTTTTATAGCAATTTAAATTTGTGTATATATGTAAAAATATATTTTAGATGCATCATATATATAGTTAGATAATATTAAACTTTATTTCAAATTTGTGGAGATTTAATAAATATGTTATCCTATTAGATATTATTATTATTATTTAGTTGATTTTAATGTCAAATGAATTTAAATATATGTGTATATGTTTTTAAGTTGATTTCATATATGATAGATGATATTAAAAATTTCTTTTTGGATTTTGTAGAAATTTGATTGGGTTCATTTGGATATATATATATATATATATATATATATATATATATATATATATATATATATATATATATATATATATATATATATATATAACTATATTTAAGATAAGATTTGTTTTAAAATAAGAACAAAAAAAAAATAATAATGGTGGTCGGCCCCACCCGACCACCCACGCATGCACATGCATGCAAAGGAATAAGCAACAACAAGTTGCTTGGGAAAGAGGAGGGGGGGGGGGGGGGGGGGGGGGGGCGACCCCATTAGTAACAGTACCAGCCATATTGGCCGACCCCTTAAGGCATTAGTAGCAGCAAGCTACATTAGGCCGACTTATCCCCCACCTTATATATATATATATATATATATATATATATATATATATATATATATATATATATATATATATATATATATATATTGACTCAAAAAGAAAATCCTAATCTTTCCTCCTCCTCTCTCCTCCACCCTCGGCCAACTCCTCCCCTCCGCGAGCGCAGCAACACCCCGCGACAACAGCGACGGAAACGACGACAACGACAACAGATTCCCACTTTAAGGTATTCCACTTCCCCGATCAATTTCTCTGTCAATTCTACTCGCATTTTCGATCCGTAAATTCGTGTAGAAAGTCCACATGACCCTCTTCAAGGACCCCCTGGTGGATTTTGACATGGTCATCCAACTTGCTCGAAAAATCGAGACGAAGTTGGAGAAAAACCACTTTTCTGAATATTAAAAACTGTTGTAAAACATCAACTTGTCGGCCACTTTTCTCGCTGTCCATTGAACTTTCATAAAAACTAATTTAAGTTAGTCAAAGACAACATAATCGAGATTGTAACGCACCTTCTGGAATCACTTTTCATTGAGTATGTAGAAAGTTACACGTTGTTAAAGTCTTACGAAAAATTGTAAATTCTGTTTTCAAAAAGTGGAAAAATACCCCGATACGGCGTGCGCCCCGACAAACCGGGCGACGTGGTCGTGCACTATATGCATCGAAAGCCGCGTATGGATGTTGTCGACGTGTGGGAACTGACAGAACCCGATTTCTTTGCATGTGCGCGACGAAATCAGTGCGTATCCGTCGTAATGCCCCCGTATCGACCTTTTACAAATTAAGTCACAACTTTGTGCACACTCATCATATCGCGATGAAACTTGCGCCATTGGACTCGAAATATTTTTATGGTCCTGTGAGCCAAGTTTGGTCCGATTCTGAGACCGTTGATCAGGATTCTATTTTGGCGGGCCCACAATCCCACTCAACGGGCGATTTTGTGCACAACCCACCAGAATCCAAAATTGGACATACCGTTGGGTTTGTCTCATCAAAAAAAATTTATAGACATGTAGTTTGATGACTTTAGAGACCGTAGGTTCTGACGCGTATTTCGGTACAAAGCAGATCCAACAGCGGACATCGATTTGACCCGAAATTACGATTTTGCTCCTGTTCCAGAATTTAACTTTTGGACAGGCATTTCCTAGGCATATCTTATATTCCAAACCCGTTCGTGATGTTTGTTGCAGCATTCGAAGTCATCTACGGGACTTGGCTTTTCTTGCTTCGTTTATTGTTTGTTCGAGCTACTGGATTATTCCCTTTTGCACATAACCTCAGGCAAGATGCCTTGCCATCATACTGTTTATATTTAGTTGCATTTTGTTACATATCACTATTCATTTATTTGTAGTTCTTATAGTTCTTGATTTTCTATCTTCTCAGTGAAATTAGATATACTTTGTTATTATCCTTTGATTGCATGTGGACTTAGAGTTAAGAGACCACCGTCTGTAGTGTATTGCATACCCCTTGACACAGTTGTACCACGAGGATGTGTGAGATAAGTATCATATAGAGGTACTTGCGTGTGGGCTGATCCTCCATGTGCATGCGTTAGGGCTAACTGCTAATAGAGGCATGTTAGGAGACTTAGCAGTTAGTAGAGGTTTATGAGTCATGGATGTGTCTCTATTAGACATTGGGTGGGAAGAACAGTTCCTTAACGTATGGGCCAAGTACGTACTTCCCTATTGTCGGTTATCTCCGCAGGAGATACGGTCCTGGATCCTGATACTGATTTACTGCTGGCATCTGACATTCGATGAATGTTATGCTTTGAGGTCCCTGGTAACCTGATGGGCCATACCTGAGATTACTGCTACTGAGCCAGAGTGCCCATGCGTTGGAGGTTTGTTCTTAACTGCAAAAATACTATAGTACGGTTAGATTACCTTATTGTCGTCTTGTCACTTATTTCGGGTTGTGACATATTATATATTCAGTTTATTATGGCATGTTCTTTATGTATCTTGTTACATCCCTCTGAGGACCTAGTTATCTCTCTAGGTGTGTGTGCTTCTGTGATATTGCAGGTGTTCTAGCCGAGGTCGCGATCTTCTCTATTCATTCGAAGATGGCGTGTCTTGGGTCTTCCTTTGCTACTCCCGCCAAATTTATTTCAGTTTCATATATATTTTTCCTTAGTTGTTGGTAGTGAATTTGTCTCCGTCCAACGTATTGTACAAAGACTTATTACAGTTGATTTTATGATATATTTTATTCTTCATTGTGGATGAGATTAGTTTACTCTTGGTTTACTACATTCTACAGCTTATGTATTTGTTTGCAAAAACAAAAGTTGATCTTTATTTCAACAAACTTTGTAAAGAAGATTACAAGAATTCTGGAAAAGTACAACTATAGGAATCCGATCTGAATGACGATCGCTTTATCTCTTGGACGATGTGAACTTTGAAGATGGTAGCCTCTGAAGATTGCAGCAGCACTTTGGCAAGAACTCCTGATCTCTGGTGATGATCTCTGATCTCTGTGTGTATGTATGATCCCCTCTAGGAAGGACTTGAAACTCTATTTATAGAGTTCTGAAAATAACTACTTTTTAGTTATTCTGGACTGCACAAGATGGATTGCGCTGCATTAGACCGCGCAGACATCAGACTGCGCTGGTAGTTACTTGATCGTGGGCCGACTGTATTGGACACATGACATTATTTGATTGAAATGTGCATGATCATGTGCAGACGGTTACCACGTAATGAGTCATTGATGGCATGAAGGCCACGTGTACTTTGTCAATTGATGGAGTGTGCCACCTGAATTGCGCTGGCTTCGGATTACGCTAGGATGGACCGTGCTGGGCTGGATTGCGTTGCAGGCAGATTGCGCTACATGTACAGCTGTCTTCGAGCGCTGTGCTGTACGATAAACGAACAGTTTCCTCGTTCTCTGTGCTGTCAGTTGTCAGAAGATCTGATTCTCTGTCAGGTAATGATGACGAGGCCACATCAGCATGCGCACTTGGATGAGTGCGCAGTTCGGCCTGCGTAATTGAATTGTTGCGCAATCTGTCTTCTACGCAGTTCACTTGAAGGATGTATAATTTGATTTTCAAGACTTTGTTAATGGGTGCAACTTGATTTTTAGGACCTACAAGACCCCCTTCAAAGTTTTCAAAGTTTGAAAAATAGTCAAAGCTTCAAAATACTTTGAATTTTGATTTTAAAATCAAGTTGCGCATATGATGACCTGTCTGCGCAATCGGAGGAATTAGCTCATATTTATCCTGTACAATCTGAGGAGTCTGTTCATTCTGGAAAACTGTAAATAGTTCTCCGTTCTCTCACTGCCATTCTTTACTTGCTTCTAATCATCTGAAAGAAAGAATTTCCTGAGCTCTCCCGACTCTCCTTCTTTTTCTTCATCATCCTTAATGGCTCCAAAGCGCTCCGCCACCGAGAAAGGCAAGGCCCCCGCTGAGTCTTCGGCTCGTGCTGCGCCGCACCCTTCTCGACATGAGGTGGCTCACCCAGCATTGCAAGGTAGACATCCGATCAAAAAACCTTTTTAGGGCTCTTCGTTATTGCTGCACCTTCAAACCGATCTCTTTTTAGAGTTTTGGTTATGTTACGCTGCCCTGTTTAGGGTTTCGGTTGCACAAATCCAATAATCTTCATTTTTATGAAGACTATTTTCTTGCGCAATCGGTTAGAACGCGCTGGCAAAAGTCAGCGCAGTCTGCTGATTTGCGCAAGGCTGTCCAGCACAAACTGATGCTTTGTGCAAGTTATTCAGCACAACCTGATGGCTTGCGCAAGTGGATGAGTTGGCGCCACTGGATAGTTTGTGCATAGAAGCTATTGTTGCGCAATCTGATGCTTGCGTAATTTGCTGCTTACGCAATTTGCTGACAGAATCTTTGATTTTACTTGTACTGAATTCTGTTTTTTTCTGTTTGATGCAGTTAACATCAGAGAGGATCCTGAGTATGAAATATTTATAGGGTCCCTTGCTGAGCCGGAATTTAAAGAAGATTTATCTCATGTGCTCTTTCCACAATATGCTTGCCATCCTTCCGCAAAGCTATCTTGGTAGCTCAGGACAATGAGACTTTGTTAAGTCTAATGAATGGGCAGCACTTGCAGTCTGCTGACGCCATCACCCACAAGAAACCCATGTTCTTATTTGGCGAAGCCATCGACAAGAGTTCTCAGCCAAGGCCCCGTATTGAGCAGAGAACTTTCCAAAGGAAGGAGAAACTGATCCTGTTACCGGACATTGCTAGATGCCTCCCTCTAGCACGATATGCTCATGCAAGCCATCCCAGGAGGATGGACTGGGACATTACTCCCCTTCAGCAGGCACGGACAGGAAAGATTTGTGTCAAGAAAGGACCAAACAAAAGAGACATGTTCTATAGCTCTTCTGAGTGACATAGCACTTTACTCAGAGGGTTGAAACCAGGCTGTATCCCTCCAGAGAACTATTCTTTGCTGCTGTCGGTGAGGACACCAATCTTTGCTAATGAGTATACAAAGGCGGAGGGCAGATATCCGGATCAGGACATTCGGCTGACCGGTCTGGTGAACCCGGAGAACAGGAGGTGGAACTGTATAGCCAACTGGATATTGGCTCAGTTTGAAGACAAATTTAAAGAGAGCAAGCTTTATCATACGGTATATGCTACCGTGTATGGTTTCCACCCAAACCCTCATCTGTTTCTGGCCCTGGCAGAGAGGTATAAATATAGGACAGGGACATTTATGACGCCCTGCGGGGAAATAGGATTAGCCCTCCATGAGATGAAGTACATCTCATGCCTACCAACGGGAGACTTCCCTTATGAGGAGTATGTTCCCACAAACGACGAGTTAGATAGACTACGTCAGGAAAATGCAGAGATGGTGGCAGTAGTTTTTGGCGAACTATTGTGCCATTACAACATATGCTTCCTGCACTATAAAAGCGGCTCTTCTGGCACCTGTTATTCATCGAAGTGGTTGTCGTACCTTTTTCTTAATCATATCATTGAGAAAAAGACTAAGGATCATGACACATGCAACCCGACTTTCTTCCAATCCCTCAGCCACAGTGAAGTAATAAGACTGATGGAAGAGAATAAGAAAATGGATATCAGAGTTAATGATGAACACCAATACCCTCCGCTCAAGACCGGAGATTTTGTTGAAAGCTTTATAAGAATGGGCTACAGGTCCATGTCAAGAGAAGCCCAGCTGGCTGGATTCCTGACATACTGGCTTCGTCGATTCGTCGTGCCCGGAGCAAGCGCCGTAGACCGCTTCCACCGCGGTGTACTCTTTGCTGCCGTCCGGTTAGTCTTCGGCTACCGGATGGATTTGCTTTCAGCGATGACCTGTAGAATAAATGTAGGTCTTCGTCTGTATGTCGACTCCATGATCAAATGGAAGGGTGAGAAGGGGAACTTCTCTCGACTGGAGTTGCCTTACACCTATCTATTCGGATGGTTGCTTCTGCACCATCCATCTTTGATGAACCCCGACATGGGAGCAGTCGGTGGTAGCTTTCTTCGGAGATTCTCCCGGAGCAAGTGGGTATACATTAGTCTGAAGGACTGCAGACGTGCCCTGAACCTTGGAAAGGGATGAAATTTTTACTGTTTTGCCCCTCCAGCTGGTTATGAATTCATGGCAACAAATCTGGTTGACCTTGGGAGGCAATTGCTGGGTCGAGCAGCTTTTGACTGGCTGAAGGAGATCAGGCCATCGTATTTGGTGTACAAATTTGAAGAGGAGTGTTATCTGGAACCATATTTGCCAAGTCGCTTCGCTCATCAATTTGGTTACGACCAATTCCATGTAGGCAACGCTATAACTTGCCTACAAGGAAAGGGGTATCTAATTGATGGTGCCAGAGCATGTGCCTACTACAACGCTTGAAACACAAGGACAGTGTTCTCGATGACAAACAAGAATGATAATGGCCCTAGAATGTTATATACATATTCACTGTTTTATACAGCTGCAAATACTTTCGCCAAGAATTTCAGTCTGGTGGATAGCTTCGCGACGGCGACGCATTTGAAGAAAGGAGCAACTGCTGTACTAGCTCTAGGCAATGATGAACAACATGAACCAGTGGATGATCCTTTAGAAGCCTCAAGGGAAGCTAACTTCCCTGAGGAAGTTAATGAACCACTGAGGATTTCTTTGAAAGTTGTTAAGTCTCCGGCTAGGGAGAGGAAGAGAAGAATTAATAAGCCTTCCTCTCCGGTTGCCAAGAAGAAACTCCTCTTGGACCCATCAGAGAAAGTCACTACCAGATCGCAGTCTCGGCAACTGGCCGAGTCGACCCAAGAAGAGGCGACCACACCGACTTCTCTTCCACAGCGGGTTGATGTGGTAGATATAGAGAGTCCTGAAAGACCTCTCCATCGAAAGAAACTGGCTTTTAGGAAAAGAAAGAAGGTGATCCTATCCTCACTGGTGGCCAGTGCTGCTGCTGGCATTACTATGTCATCTCCAACTCCTGTCTCTGAGCATAGATAGGAGACTCCTAGTCCAGAATGGAGGGACGAGACTGATCAGAGAGAGGAGGCTGCAGAGCCTAGGGAGAATATTGTAGAGGAGGAGCAAGAAGCTTTGCGATCTCCTTCACCAGCGGTAGAAACTACTCAACTTCCTGTTACACCAGGAACAATCCGCGAGGAGGAGGATCGTTTAATGATTGAAGCATTAAATGATTGCGACTTCGGTCTTCAAGAAGATGCTGATCATACCGCTGCTACTGCCAGTGAAGAAGTACCTGAGGATAGCATGAGCACTGAAGATACATCAATAGAGGTTATTGATGATACTTTGAATCAAGAAGAGAACATGGATGTCCATAAATCTTTTGAAGTTGTTGAAGACACACTAGCTCCTGAAAAGGATGCTGAGGTGTATATATCTCCTGAAAAGAATATGGGTGAGGAAGTAGCGCCGGAGGAAACTACTACCGCTGATCCCAAAAGTATTAAATGAAATTATTAATCTTCTTTTCATAGATTAACAACTGACATCTCTATTTTTGATCCATGTAGAAATCGAATCATCTCCGGTTCCTCCTTGTACTGATATAGTACCGGTAACAGTAATAGCCAGTGGCAGCCGACATCTGTCGGGCGGTTCTGAGGCCGGAAGTAGCCAGGCAGTGATGTCTGAGGCTACCTCTGCTAGATTGGAATCTGTACCCACAGACGAAAGGCTTATTGCTGGGATAAGTCATGGTAAGATTGTCTTTGATCTTTTGATCCTTTTTAATTAATTGTTAATGACAACAACAATCAATGATAGGTTCATTAGTCCTTGCAAAAGAACAACCGGGAGGAGCAACCAGTTCTACTTTAGCTCCCTTGTTTAAAGAACCCTCTATTCAAGTGCAAGAGCGTCCATCTGCACAGGCTCATGCTGCTTCATCATCAACGGGAGTAGCTGCTACCCCTGGCGCTTTGGCAACTAACCAATTCATCATTAGTTCTTTCAGCAACCTGTTCTTTAATGCATTGGGACCCCTAGTAGATAGGGTACTAGAAAAAGAAGTTGTTTTATTTTACTATTGTTAGAAGCCCAACTTCTCATTTGATAAATGCCATCCGAGGTCAAGGAGATGAAGCTCAAGCTATTTTTCTTGAACACATATTGGATGAGCTAGAAGCATTGGTTAAGATCTACAAAGATCTTAATCGAGGGAAAGTGGACTCCTTAGTACAAGCTGAAGTTGAAAGGATGTCCCAAGAAGTTGCCATTGACAATGCTAAGTTCTAAACTTTTATAGACACTTATACTGCCAGGGCTTCAAAATATGATTCTCAAATGGAGATAGCCACCTCTGCTGCTGGAGAGAAGGAGGAGAAAGTTACTGAGTTGAAAGCGAAATCTGTTCGTCCTCAAGAGGAGATTGCCCGTCTCCAGGAAGAGTTGAAACTGGTTCAGCATACTCTAGAAGATGAAGTCACACAGCATCAAGCTGCCACTCAGCAACTAGAACTTCTGACTCAGGAACGAAATAAATATGTCACGACTCATCAGGACGAAATCTCCCGCCGCTTAGTGACCTTACCAACTTTTAATGAAAAGTTCGGAATGGAGGAAGCTAGGAGGCGCGTGATGGAATCCCGTGAGGAGCGACTGAAATCTTTAAAGCAGCAGATGGTTAACTTGATGACACCACCGACTGAATAGAAAGATTTTATGTATCTTCTTGATTTTTTTTTGTGATATGTATCTTTGTAATGTCTTTCATTTTTGATCAATAAAAGGACATTTTTGTGGCTCTATTATTTGTTGCATATCTTATTCAGATATAAATAATAGCGATAGAAAATATATTCAGAGGTGTAGGACATGATATATTTCTTGATTTTGGAAAATAATTATATTCAATTATATCTGCTCAGAGGTAATATGGACGTGGCAAATATAATTTATCGAATATCATTATTTCAATAGACAACTTAATCAAAATGACAAGTTGCTGATAAGAACGAACTGGATGATTCGTCAAAATAAATGAACAAAATAAATGAACGAAATGAATCGTCGGGATGAATGTAACGAACGGGTGAACCGTCGGGTGAATGAATGGGTGAACCGTCAAATGAATGTGATGAACGGGTGAACCGTCAAATGAATGTGATGAACGGGTGAACCGTCGGATGGATGGAATGAATAGGAGAACCGTCGGACGGATGGAATGAACGGGTAAACCATCAAATGAATGTGATGAACGGGTGAACCTCAGATGAATGTGATGAATGAACGGGTAAACCGTCGGATGAATATGAACGGACGAACCGTCAAAGAGATATGATGAACGGACGAACCGTTAGATGAATGTTTCGCTTTATTGTCTTACAACTCTCTGTCTATAAATAGAACAGAAAATAAGATGGGATGGTCACTTTCACTTTTCAACATAAAGATGTCATCTGGAGATGCATCCAAAAATGCTGAGATCGCCCCTAAGGTGGAAGTGGGTACTGAAGAGCGTCCAGTCGAGCCGGCTCAACCAAAGCAGATAGCAGCGGGTGAAGGTTCATCTGCCCCCAAACCGCCAAAGGACATCTTGGACTTTCTTCTTGAACCAGGGAAGACTGAAGAAGAAGAAGCCATAAGGATGGCTGCTTGCAAGTTTCTGGTAGGTTCCAGCAAGAATGTTCTTGACTTTTTTGCTGATCATGTCTTTGATAGGGACGGCAGTGGCCCGCGTCCCAATTTTGAGAAGGATGATAGTGACCTTCCTTAATATTATGTACTATCATTCAAGATGAAATAAAACTAAATTTTATTTATGAACTTGTCTGATGATTACAATCAATGTCTGTTACATTTATACATAATACTTTTTAAGGAATTTGCCATTGATGGGCATCATGCAACTCGACCGTCTAGCTCTGTGAGTTGATAGGCTCCATTTGAAAAGACTTTGCTCACGATATATGGCCCTTCCCACTTTGCATCGAACTTGCCTTTGCTCGAGTGAGTCATAGTCATAGGATGCTTGACTGTTAGAACAAGCTCTCCTTTTTGAAAGGCTCTGACCTTAACTTTGCGGTTGAAAGTCTTTGAGATGCGGGCTTGGTATAACTCAATATGATGTTGAGCCAATAGCCGCTTCTCATCGTGCGCTTCTAACTCTTGAAGTCGGAGAAGATCGTTGTTCTCTGTTGTGAGTTCGTTGGCGATGGCAATCCTCAAAGACGGAATTTGGAGTTCCAGAGGTAGAACTGCTTCACAGCCGTACACCAAAAAGAAAGGTGTACAGCCTGTAGGGTTGCGGACCGTAGTACGGTAGACCCAAAGACATTCTCCAAGCTTTTCACTCCAGTTTCGTTTGTTAGTGGCTACAAACTTCTTGAGGAGCTTGATGATAGTCTTGTTGAAGGCTTCAGCTAAGCCATTAGCAGCAGGATTGTAGGCTATCGAAGCGACGTTGTCAATCCGATGATCGTCACAGAACCTTATGAACTTTTGGCTAATGAATTGAGGTCCGTTATCATGAATGTTTCGTCAAGGTACACCAAATCTATAGATGACATGGTGTTTGACGAAGTTGATGACGCTACTGGTCTTGACTTCAGCCAATGGTATAGCTTCGGCCCATTTGGAGAAGTAGTCGGTTATTGCCAGTATAAACCAATGTCCTCTAGAAGAAGGAGGATTAATGGGACCTATGATGTCCATGCCCCAAGCTTCAAAAGGCCAGAAAGCAGCAGTCGGATGAAGTAATTCTGATGGTTGATGAATGAAATCTGCATGGATTTGACAAGCTCGATATTTCCTTGCATAATCGATGGCATCAGATACCATAGAGGGCCAGTAGTAACCCATGTGTCGGATACGATCCTGTAGCTTAGGACCGGGTTGATGTGCTCCGCAGGCACCGTCGTGAGCTACACGCAATACTTTTTTTGCTTCATCACCAGCAAGAAAGCGCAAGAGTAGGCCGTCATAAGTTCGACGGTAGAGAGTTTTGGTGGTCTGATTGTAGTAGAACCGGAGAGACCATCGACGAATACTCGTAGCCTCCTTGGGATCTTCAGGAAGTATGTCATGGACCACAAAATCGATGAAGGGAGTTCTCCAATATTCACTGATGACATTAACTTCAGTAAGATTACTGAACTCAATACTATGATTATTTTTGATGCAGAACGGTTCCCGATTAGAAATAACCACCACCTGCTGTCTTTTGATAGGGATGGCTAAAACTGCTGTAAGATTGGCCAAAGCATCTGCCTCAGTATTACAAGCTCGGCGTACATATTTGATGAAGAAGGCTTTGAATGATGTAGCCATGTTGATTGCCGCTTCAAAGTAAGGCATTAGATCTTGATGGCGAACTTCATAGGTTCCTCTAACCTGATTAACAACCAGCTTAGAGACACAATAGACTTCAAGATACTCGACGTCAAGTTGTTTGGCTAGTTGAAGGCCAATGAATAGAGTATTGTACTCTGCCATATTATTCGAGCAAGGCTCATCTAAGGAGTAGGCTCTTTGGATAGCTGACCCGTCTGGAGAAACAAGGACAACTCCAACTCCTGCGACAATGGCACCATTGGGTCCAATCCTGGATGCCCCATCAAAGAATAGACGCCAAGTAGAAAATTCTTCGAAGACTGTATTAGATTCCAAAGTCTCATCTAGAATTTTGTCATAGAGTTTGGACGTCTCTGGAACAGGATGAGCTGCTAAGAAATCTGCCAGTGCTTGACCTTTGACAGACTTTTGAGGAACATATACCATGGCATATTGGGCTAGCAGAATGGGCCATGTAGCCAGCCGAGAATTGAGTGTGCTAGGCTTCTTTATCAGTACCCGAAGAGGATTAACTCGAGATATGACATGAATAGTTTGGCCAATGATGTAATGCCGAGTTTTTTGAATAGCGAACATAAGAGCTAGGCATTCTTTTTCGACCGGACTATAACGGTGTACAGCACCAATCATAGTACGACTGAGATAATAAATAGCTTGTTCGTGGCCGTCTTTGTTCTTTTGGGCAAGTAAAGCACCCAATGAATGGTCCATAGCACGGACATACATTAAGAATGGTATGCCAGAGATTGGTGGTACCAAGACTGGTGGATTCATGAGATACCGCTTTATGTCGTCAAATGCTTGTTGACATTCTTTGGTCCAAACGAAAGATACACCCTTCTTCATTAATTGAGTAAATGGTATGCAGCGTCCAGACAGATTCGAAATAAACCTCCTGATGTACGCAAGTCGACCTTGGAATCCTTGTAGCTCTTTTAGGTTGCGTGGAGGACGCATCTCTTGAATGGCTTTGATCTTCTCGGGATCCACGTATATACCCTTAGAGGTAATGACGAAGCCGAGAAATTTGCCACTAGAGACACCCAAGAATGACTTGGTGGATTCATTTTGAGTTGATGTTGGAGCATGAGATTGAAGATAGTTCTCAGGTCTTGGATGTGATCTTCCTTTAGACGACTTTTAGTAGCAATATCTCGACATAGCATTCGACATTCTTGCACAAATGATCTCGAAAGATGGTACTCATGGCTCGTTGGTATGTTGCACCAGCGTTCTTGAGACCAAATGGCATGACAGTATAACAGTAGACTCCGCGAGGAGTGCAGAAAGAAGTATGCTTTTCGTCTTCAGGATTCATCCGAATCTGATTGTATCCAGAGAATCCATCCATAAAAGATATTCTTACGAACCCACATGTGTTGTCGATCATGACGTCCGTGATAGGAAGAGGAAATTCATCTTTTGGACATGCTTCATTAAGATCCCGAAAATCGATACAGACTCAAACTTTGCCGATTTTTTTTAGAACTGGGACGACATTGGCTACCCAATCAGGATGCTGCTCTTCTCGAATAAAGCCACAAGCGATGAGCTTTTTGACTTCATCGTCGATTGCGTCCATTATTTCTGGCTTGAAACACCGTTGTTGCTGTTTGACCGGTTTTACATTCGGCAAGATGTTCATTTTGTGAGTAGCAACTTTAGGATCTAGACTTGGCATGTCTTCATAGCTCCAGGCAAACACATCAATGTATACTTTAATCAGAAGAATTAATTCTTGCTTATCTGCCTCTGGGAGGTTCTTTGCTGACGAATATTGGACGAAGTGACCCGCTCTCTCCTACATCAATTTGAACTAATTGATCTTCAGTAGGAGGTTCCCGTTGTTCGAATCGGAGTTCGCATTGGGTATCCATTCGTTGAGCCCAAGGATCTATTTTAGGACTTTCTTCAACATCCTCGTCATAGCCTTCTGGAAGTTCGACGGAGACCATGTTAGAAGATACAGTCAATCGATAAACTTGACCGATGCTGGTGTCAGAATCCCATGATCTGGAATCAGAAGAGTTAGAACGCGGATTCAGAGCCTGCTGGGGATAATACTGGAGGAGAAGCATATCCGAGACCTCTTTTGGTCCTGCTGTAATACATTTCTGACTTCCCTTTCGGCACAGCCGTACGGATAGGAGTTCTTCTACCCTTACCGTAGTTGAGGCCATTCTTGAAGTCATAACCCATCTTTCGGATGATGTCTTTTGATTGCTGACTGTAACGATGGAGTTGAAGATGTCATGTATCATTACTTTTGCTATCATCCGTATAGCTGAATTATTGTTCCGGTCCTTTACTAAAAAGTATTGGACTCTCGCCTTTCTTACGAGCGGGAACAATACGATATGAATCCTTTGGGTGTTCAAATGAGACTTCTGTTTGAAGAGATTGTACAACTCCCATTGTAAAGGATTGATAGCTATCTAACATATCCAAATAGCATTTAGCATGATAAATGACATCAGTATACTGGAAAGTAGATGCTTTTTCATTGATTTCTATATTTGTATTTACAGCAGGACCTTTAGCCTTAGCAGGTTTGGTCAAATTGATTACAAGAGGGGGAAAAGAAGAACGTGGAGGAAGATTGGCTTTGTTATAACGGAGGTCGATAACAAGCGGCTCAGAGGAGGTGAACTCCCTTTTATCCTTGTTATGAGATAAATCAATAACAAGTGGCTCAGAAGAGGTGAGCTTCCTTTTTTCCTTGTTACGACGTAAGTCAATAACAAGTGGCTCAGAAGAGGTGAGCTCCCTTTGATCCTGATCATCATCAGTTGGTTGCTTCTGAACTGGCAAGTGAATAGCCGGTGGCTTGAAGGACTGTGGACAAGAAACATGCCCTTTGACAGGTATGATGAGGGTGTCATTAGGCACTGTTTCTTGCCCTTCTTCAGTGTCTAGAGACAGGACAACCTTCATGAATTCATCCTTGTACATACGAGCATCGTTGCAGTATGCTTCGACGCCCTTGAAAGGATAAAGATCAGCAACCTCCTTTTGCACTTCTCTATTATCATCAACGTATTTGAAACATTGATGGAGAGTCAAAGGAACAATGTTATGCTCATGCAGAAATGGTCTTCCCAACAAAGCATTGTAGGAACAACCATGATTGTCAATGATGTAGAAGGTCACCTTTGTGCAAAGATTGCCTATTTGGAGTTTTAGGCGAATCTTGCCCAGAGGTTCACTCCTTTCCTGATTGAACCCAAGGATGGTGGTGATTGTACTGGAAAGACTATGTACTGGGATCTTCAATGCATCCAATATTGTCTTCAGCATGATACTGAGAGCAGACCCTGGATCTGTAAGAATACGATCGATTTTCGTCGAGTCGACATAACCTGTATAGTATAGAGGACGGTCGTGCTTGTTGTCTTCCATCAGCATGTCATCCTGTGTGAAAGTTATGTTTGGAATTAACTCCAACACACTATGACAATGGAGGCAAGAGACTGGTTCTGCTTTTGGCTTCTTTAGCAGGGCTAAACAGGTTTCTGCCTGCATGAGAGCCTCACTCAGAGTTTCTCGAGTCTCTTTGGAGAGGCGCAAGAGCTCGAAGATTGACAGTCGGGCCGGTGTATTGGCCAACTGGGCCAGGATGTCAAAGTTGTAAGGCTTCTCAAGTCCGGAAGGAGATGACTTCTTCAAAGGTTTGTCGAAGCGGACTTGTTGTTTGCCTTTGTCAGCCACCGTCGGCTTGGGAGGAGTAGACTCTACAACCGGAATATCTCCAGTGGAAGCAGGCTGCACTGGAGCAAACTTAGAAGAAGAAACAGGATTCTCTTGAGCTTCGGCGTAATCCTTTAGATAGGCTTTCCCTGATCTGGTGCCTAACAAGATTTCTTCGCCAACTATGGGATCAAAAGACACCATATTACAAGTCTTTGTCTTGCCCTTAGAGCGGTATTTCTTTTTGGGGAAAGAGGGAAGTTCGAACTCTGAAGCAAGATCCGGATGAATCCACATAATCTCGCCATTGTCAAGAGACAAGGGGACAAGACCTTCACCTCGTGGAGGAGGAAGATTCTCGATCTCTAGAGTAGCTTTGGGGATAGGAATGACACCATGTTGTACCATCTGGGGTGGGAAGTCACTGAACTGAACTGAGACCATGTTTGCGGTAACAGTTTTCTCGTCTTGCTGCAGAGTGACAACACCAGCGTTGACCAGCTCTTGAATTTTGCCTTTGAGCACATAACATGCTCGAGTAGGATGCCCAATGAACCTGTGATAGACACAGTACTTAGGATGATCAGTCTTACCGACTTCATCAGGCTTCTTCGGATCTGGGAGCTGGAGCTTATTGCTTTTGATCAAGCAATCAAAGATGCTCACTATGTCGTTCTCTTCAAATGAGTACTCTACTTTTGGACGAGGTTCCCTTGGTGGAGGTGCTGAAGGAGTAGAAGTGGACGTAGGGGGAGCTACGTTGACTGCCAGAGATTCTTTATCTTATTCGTCAAGTTGATATTCAAAGTTTCTTTTCCCTTGCGGTTATTCTGGCGATTGCCACCACCCGATGTCTGATGTTCATCCCGGTCGGGATTAGACATTTGTACCCCTAGCTGCTTGAATTTATCAGCGCTAACTTCAGCTGCTTTAGCGTTGACAATGAAAGATGGCCGGTCTTGGAACTGAGTAGATCCCGTCCACATACTGATGATAGGAAAAATATTTGCCTTGCAGGTATCTATGGTAACAGTGGCCGGAGTTCCAGGAGGCATTTTCAAAGCTTCCCGACGGAACCTTTCAATAAAACTCTCAGCAGTTTCATTGTACCTTTGTTTAATTTTATTGAGGGCTGACATGGTCATGTCGTTGATCCCCTCATAGAATCGTTCCAAGAAGATTTGCTTTAAGCCAGAGAAGGAAGTTATACAACCATCGGGCAAGCTTCTGTACCAATCGTATACTACGCCAGCTAAACAGCCGACGAATACTCTGGTAAGAAGAGCGTTATTTGGTTGAAGTTGAACAGTCATAACCTCGAAGTGGTTAATGAACTGACTGGGAGAAGTGCTGCCATCAAACAGCGAGATTGTTAGAATCTTGTACTTTGGAGGAAATGGGACTTCCTTCCATTCAACTGGGTAAGGTTTCTTGATCCCCAACCTCTGTAAGTTGTCCTTCTCTTTGAAGGCCTCGAATTGAGTGTGCAAGAGCTTGACAGCTTCATTGGCATCTTCCACTGACGTAGAAGGAGCAGGCTGAATCACAGTATTAGGGGGAGGAACAGCGTGATAAGCACTACCCCCAGCACCTGATTGACTGGGTGTAGGTTGGATATGTACAGGAGGTACTGGAAGAGATGCTACCCCCAGTCCTGTATTGACAGGCACCGACGATGCTATGATTTCAGGGTTTGTAGGAGGTACGGTCGGTGGTACCGTATGCTGGGCCACAATAATAGAGTGCATACTTGCGACCATTTCAGCCATGGTCTTCAACTTGTCTTTTAATGCAGCTATTCGTTGTTCTTGACTAGCTGAACTAGAAGCATCGGGATCTTCAGTGATAACATAAGCTGTCACTTCTCTAGGTACAGTGGAGGACACTGTCTGTTTTGAACTTTCACTGTATGCATCATAGTTGGAGAAAGAATCATCTCCTGAGTGAGAAGGAAAGGGATGACCAGAAGGATCTTGAAGATTCCTTTGACTGATTGTGTCTCGGCTTCGGGATCGGGTATGTTGGAATACTCCATCAGAAGATTCTTGGAGTAAATCCAAATACCGCTGGCTTGGCTTGTGAGGTTTGCCGTGCTTGGAGCACTTCCTACCCCCAGTGTCTCTAGAAGTCATGTTGACAGAAGCGTACAAAACTTCGTCTTTATCTTCTGACATAGGTTCAGAGTTTGAAAAGTTCAAACGATCGAAGACAGATCGTCTTATTGTCTGACAACAACACTTGATGATAACCTTGTGGTTACAATGGTGTCCAAGTGGTTGTACTGGAGATGTTGAGATGTTGTCCAGTTTTTGCTTGAGGTGTTCTCGGAGATCGGGAACAGCAACGGGACGAGAAGAAGTTCGAGGGATGTATTCTTTGACAATATTCGGAACATGGTTCCGGTTCTTCAAATGTTTTGTCCCTTGAGTGTACAGGGAAGTACTCATTTCATTGGCATAGGTGTCCGAATTTTTGATCCTGGAAGTTTGCTTCTGATGTTGGTTGGTCTTCGGCATTGGCTGTTTGCGTTTCACCGAAGTTGGTCGATTGAAATAAGTTCTTAAATCAGCAAACTCACCCCCAGGGGTTTCTGTCTGAGACACCAACAATTTTCTCTGTCTTGAACGGGAGATCTTGAGAGTTGGGAGATCATGGAACTCTGCTACCGGAGTAGGCAGAATACCTTTCTGATCAGTACACTTCCCTTTGGCAAGGAGGGAAGAAGAACCCTTGTGAGAAAGAGTTCTTGTACTGACTGGTGCCGGAGCACGTTCAGATTGATCTTCTACGGTAAAAACCAAGGAAGACTGAGAAAAGACCAAAGGGTCTTTTCCTTTGTTTAGTGAAGAAGGGTTAGCTAAAGAGCGTTTCCCTCTGTTGTCTTCCAAGTCATGGGACGAGAAAGTTTAAGAAAAGACCAATAGGCTTTTTCCTTTGTTCTGGGAAAGAGGAGGAATAGCCAAAAGACTGCCCCAAGTGGATTGTGCAGGAGCAACATGGTGCTTGAGAGGAAGAGTAAAACTTTTCCCCTTGCTGTGAGAAGAGGAGAGATTAGCCAAAGGGCTGTCTCTCTTGGACTGCGCTGACACAGTATGCGCATGGATTGATGGTATACTGGCAGGTTGCGTATGAGGAGTTCTGGCAGAAAGTCTTCTGGCCTCATTCACAGTGGCTTGCGCAGCAGGAATCTTATTGTCAGAGTGTTTGTGTTGCACTCTGGTTGCTGGAGTGGTGGATTATGAAGGCAAAGTGGCAGCCAATTGCGCCAGAGGAACATGAGTCTTGAACTTTAAAAGGGCAGCATATGAAGTAGTTTATGCACTGGCAAGGGAAGCAGCATACTGCGCATGAGCAGTAGTGGTAGACTGCGCAGCAGAGACAACAGTCTTGGGAACAGAGGCAGTGGACTGCACAGCAGGCTGAGCAGCAGAAGCAGTGGACTGCGCAGCAGTCTTGGGGACCGACACTGGATGAACTTTGCTCGTGGCAGAAGTTGCTGCAGTGCGAGGGGTGGTCCTGGAGTTAATCATCGCCTCGTAGGCTTTCTGGTTGACCTTTACAACTAGCGTCTTCTGCGTCTTTCCGATAGACGCAAGGTCACATTGAGTTGTCACTTCCTCGTCGGAGGAGAAAGTCGTCCCCAGCAGAGTCGCCATTTTGTTTGCAAAAACAAAAGTTGATCTTTATTTCAACAAACTTTGTAAAAAAGATTACAAGAATTCTGGGAAAGTACAACTATAGGAATCCGATCTGAATGACGATCGCTTTATCCCTTGGACGATGTGAACTTTGAAGATGGTAGCCTCTGAAGATTGCAGCAGCACTTTGGCAAGAACTCCTGATCTCTGGTGACGATCTCTGATCTCTGTGTGTATGTATGATCCCCTCTAGGAAGGACTTGAAACTCTATTTATAGATTTCTGGAAATAACTACTTTTTAGTTATTCTGGACTGCACAAGATGGATTGCACTGCATTAGACCGCGCAGACATCAGACTGCGCTGGCAGTTACTTGATCGTGGGCCAACTGTATTGGACATATGGCATTATTTGATTGAAATGTGCATGATCGTGTACAGACGGTTACCACGTAATGAGTCATTGATGGCATTATGGCCACGTGTACTTTGTAAGTTGATGGAGTGTGCCACCTGAATTGTGCTGGCTTCGGATTGTGCTAGGATGGACCGCGCTGGGCTGGATTGCGCTGCAGGCAGATTACGCTGCATGTACAGCTGTCCTCGAGCGCTGTGCTGCACGATAAACGAACAGTTTCCTCGTTCTCCGTGCTGTCAGTTGTCAAAAGATCTGATTCTCTGTCAGGTAATGATGATGAGGCCACGTCATTATGCACATTTGGATGAGTGCGCAGTTCAGCCTGCGCAATCGAATTATTGTGCAATCTGTCTTTTGTGCAGTTCACTTGAAGGATGTATAATTTGATTTTCAAGACTTTGTTGATGGTTGCAACTTGATTTTTAGGATCTACAATATTCATACGAGGTTTCCATATATTGGAGTATACTTCGTATGTATACAACTGGCATGTCGATGTACCTAGTCCTACGTATTTGGGACTGGGGCGTTACATTCTACCAGACCCCCATCAAAGTTTTCAAATTACAAATTTGGAATACTTTGAATAAGAAGTATGGAAAGTAGAGTTGTTTAGGTGTGGCAATCCTATCAGAGGTAGCATGGACGTGATAGGTTTGGGTACTTACACTGGGGATTTTATGTGGACTTATCATCCTTGGCGTACCTTGGTTTTAGGTACGGATAATAAGTTGAGAGAGGGAACCATCATATTTACTCAGAGGTGGTGAGAACATGGTAAATATGGGGTTGATGGTAATGACGACGTGGTGGGAGTGGACTCAGATGAGGATACATAGAACTCTCAGTGGTAACATGGACGTAGATGTTCTACGTAACGGCTAATGAATGCCACGGAACAACTGGGTTCTAGAAGCATATGATTGTGAAAAAGGGGTGCATGTACTAGAGGACCTAATACAACATTTGTGGTCAACAGAGGACATTTGTGGACCTATTATCCTTTTTATGTACTAGCGGTGCGAGTACGGATAATAAGTGGAGAGAAAACCAACATATTTACTTAGAGATAATGAGGACGTGGTAAATATGGGTCTAAATTAGAGCCTTCCTACTCAGAGGTAATGAGGACGTGGTAGGAATGGGCCTAATGAGGATACACAGAACAACTCAGAGGTGCTATCTGTAACAGTATACTGAAAAGCAATGCTTTGAGTATAAGTGGAAGATTGTTAGGGTTATATACTAAAATCATCACTTTTGTAGTAACCTTATTTCCTTAAATTTTGAATGAGAATCATATGGGCAAATGTTTGCATATTGTATTTGTTGCAAGTGTTAATGCAAATGTTTGATATTCTATATTGTAGATAATATGGTGTGTAGTGTCACACAGAAGATCATATTATCAGTTTCCTATGGAGTATATAAATAGTTCACAACCTAGATGGACTTGGACAATCTATTGGAAAGGTTGTAGTGTAATCTGGTATTAGTCTATCTTGACTATAGGTTTACACTAGTACACTTTGTGTGTATTGAACAGGACCACTTGAGCTTGTTCTCTTTGTACTGACTACATAAGTGAACAAATACCTCTGTTATTATGGATGCTTGTACTCTTAATCCGGATATAATAACGGACATGTATATACAATGTGCATTATTTTGACTCATAAAAGAGTGAGATTCATTATGGATCAACAACCTCTATGAATTGGGTAATAACATTGTATGTATGATGGGCTGTTGATTATAAATAGAATCCATGTCCCGATACATCGGATTGATGATGTCCTCTTAAGGAGCTCATAAGGATTGTCATGTAAACCCTGCAGGTGGATTATATCTGACATGACAAATAAAGTTGAGAGGTACTACTTAAGGATAAAAGATGACGAATCAATATAGTTGTCAGTAACTTAATTTGATCGACGGACATACGATATCTTAACATGGGGAGCCAAACGAGCATATAATAAAAGGAGCCCACAAACATAATTTGGGATTAGGGAGGTAGTGCAACAATAGCTCATTAGTGGACCGAGCTATTGTTAATAGGCCTGGATTGTGTGTTCGAGCTGAACACGGGATATCCAGATCCGTTAGGAGGCCTAACCCTAATTTCTCCTCATGGTCCCTGCCGTAGCCTATATATATCATCTATTCTCTGGCCGCCAGATTACTGATCAGAAATCTGAAATTTTCTCTAAATTCGTGATTCACGTAAGGAGAGAAAGAGAGTGCTGCCAAGAAGAAGAAAAAGTTGGGAGATCGTCGCCTACACGACGTCCAACTCGAGGAAGGAATACGTGCAGGAGATCTTGGGGTCGTCCGCTTGAGATTGCCAGGAATTACTTGTCTCCTTTCCGTGGCAGGTATAATTCGTGAACCCTAGTTTCCGCCTATGAAGGATTAGAACACGTATTAGATCTGTTTAACTTTCTATCGATCAATACGCACACCAAAGGAAGGGTCCTGGGAATCCCCAGTTCCATCACTATCAACGTGGATGTTCTATGTATTGGGTGGTTTGTTTGTGCTGGACGAAAAAACAACTCAAAGGTAATATGGACGTGGTTGTTTTTCCCGTTAGGGAATTTTGTGGACCTATTGCCCTCTTGTGCATCTAAAAATATGAGCAAATAGATTTGAATGATATTTTGTGGACCTACTACTCTTTGGTACACCGATGGTGCGAGTAATAGATTAGGATAACTTTCGTGGATCTATTACCCTTCTGTACACTGGCGGTGCAGGTAATAGATTTGAAATAAAACCCAACAGAGGAAATATGGACGTGATAGGTTTTGTGGTCTTAACACCATATCTTTTATCCCGAGTTGGATACATGTGTTAAGTCAAGAGACTATCGGTATCTGTCACGACTCGCACCTTAGAGGAAGGGCACGATAAGTGGGTACATCCAGCCTACGCCGCAGTGTCGGTAGTAGAACGCTGTCCTAGGTCAATCATCTAACAATATATAAGGTACCTGTACAGTATATACACTCCGAATAGAGGTGACATAGTAATTCAGTCTCAATCACATCTAAGGTAGAATAAGATAAAAAGATAGGTAGATATGAAACGAAGTGAATCCACAAAGATACAATCAGATAGAGTCTAAGTATCTAAGGTAATACAAATCCAGATAACTTCTCAAAATCTCAATACAGTAATCCAGAATAAATACAATGAAAGACATCCTAGACTAAGGGAGTGTCATCTACTGCTAAGGGGTCCTACTGCTGGTCCAGGTCACAACAGTCCTCTAGGGTAGTCCCGTAATAGGTGGAACAGAATGCCTCAGCCTCGTCCTCTGTAATATTTTTAACAGGTTCAGTCAGGACAGGAGCGAGTACAGTACATCTCAACAAATCATAGCAGGTTAGGAAATTTAAACATGCTAGAGAGTAAGATACAAGAAACTGAAAGAACAACATTATGTAAAAGAGAGACTGTAAGTAAATAGCAATAATATATAAGAGAACTAACAGTGCTAGTGATTCAGAGTACAAGATGGTTATGTAAACGGCATAATGTTGTACACGAGTAATCTACAGAGGTTGTACACGAGTAATCTACAAGATTGAATACATAACCACTTCTACTCCCCCGCCCCAATCAATACACAAGGATCCAGTCAAGTTATGTTATTGCACACGAAGTATAGTTATACACGATGATCATGTGAGCACATGAGTATACACAATTTCATACGATTTGTACACGAATAACACGAACACAAGGAGTACACGATGCTCATGATAAAGTACACGAACATGAAATACCAGATGTATCCGCTAAGGGGATAACATCGCACGACAAGATCCATATAGTACTAATCTGTATTACCAACGTGTCAGCATCAAGTAAAGTAATCTAAAGCAGGAAATAAAATCCTAAACAAGATATGAAATGATCAAAGAATATACACGCCTGGTATCATAAATATCTGAAGAGAATCTACTGTCCAAGGAGTGGTGTCTGTCTCCTATAGAACAGTACAAGTCACTACATGTCCAAAATAATATAACTGACTGCTAAAATGCATCTACATGATGTTTGGGGTCAATCTAGGCTAAAGTCAACCCTTGGTCAACTCCAGTCAACTATACTAGTCAAACTAGGTCAACTAGGACAAACCTAACCCAAACAAGTCTCACTAGGCCTAGCCATGTCTATCCTAGCATACACACACAATACAAGGTCACACAAGTCATCAACACTCATCATTGGTGTATACATGCCATATACATAGGCTATGAGCCTTAGGCTGTACCACACCGATAGTCTATGTCACACATATTATATAATATACACTAAGTTAATATAATTTATCATTCACATATACATATAGGTCACATTATGCATATAGACAAAATATATATATTAACATATAGTGATATAGAGAGAGGATACATGTGTATGTGTTACAACTAACTTGTGTGTGTGTACATGTGATACACTATTGTGTGTAGTGAATATAGGGAAAACAGTTCTAGATTTTAGGGTGCTAGTGTGTGTGTGGCAATGTGGCATGTGAGCATGGTGTTGGAAATCTGAAATCAGTGGTGAGTGATATAGTGTAATAGGAAAAACAGTGATGTGTATGTATGTCATGACAGTTAAGTGATAGGGTGTCAATGTGGATTAATGTGTGTATAGATACATGACAGTAGGTAAATTAGCTCTGTGTGTTTGTAAGATATCTAGAAAACAGTATGTGTGTGAGTGTGGTTAATCTCAGAATCAGTAAAATGAAATATGTGTGTGCACATAATGTGTCAATTTGTGTGTACAGGAAAATGGATCAACAAAATGTGTGTATAGAAACTGAAATTAGTGTGACAGTGCATGGTGTGTCAAATGACGGGGAAGAATAGTTAGTTAGGTTAGTGTACATGTGAATAAGTGTCAAGTGACAGAAAAATAGTGTATAGCAGTAAGTGTATCAAAACAGTGTAATGTGTCCATGTGTCCCAGGGAACCAGTGCAAGGTGAGTGAAGAGTGTGTCATCTGTCCATCTATGTGTGACAGCAGTAGCTAAGTGTGTCATCAGTGTACAACTCAGTAATTAGCGTGTGTTACTCAGAAAAAATGATTCTCAGAAATAGGGAACAAAATGACAGTTTGTATATCAGTCTATAACATTTAAAATCCATTTCGGAATCCAAAACCCTAACATCAATCATAACCAATATTGTAGTAATCTAATACACATGTATGTGAGTTAAACATGGTGATTAAACATTAACAATTTAGTTTAAATTACAATTGAATTCAGGAATTTGAAAACAAGAACTGTGTATCAGTCAAAATAGGGAAATTGCAAATCGACCTATAAAACTTGTTAATACAATAATTTATTGGTTGGTAACCCATCCCACACATGTGCACATGCCTCACAAGTCATCTCGTGTCCTGGGTAAGCAGGACACGACATGTCTTAGCTCACGAACACCACACACACGCTGTGCACAGACTGTGTCGTGCACGCATGCACGTGTGTCCAGCGCACGACACAGGCCATGTGGGGACACGTGGCCATGCATACGTGTAGCCCATATGTAGGGCTACACGGTCGATACCCTGTCCTGTGTCCACAACACGTGTCCACCCGTGTCCAGCCACGTATCAGTGGCACAAATTCACATGGGTCAGCACAGTGCGTGCGACCAGTACGACCAGTGTGGGGAGGAGAACTCCTCGCACACTGCACCACTTGGGCTCAGATTTTGGGAGACCCATTTCATTCGTTGCCCCATTATCCTCCCCAAAAATGGCGTACCCCATGACCTGTGCAATGAGCACGAGGCCACGAGCAGCAGGACAGTGCTGTACGGCCCGTGCGGCGTGTTCGTGTCCTCGTGTGGACATGACATGATAGCAAATCTACTGGCCAAGGACATGAATGCACAAACAAACCATAGATCTAGGAATTCAATCAAAAACAATTGCAAAAATAGCAAACAGAAATGGGCATTTCATCAAACACCTAGATCTACACAATGATACGTATCCGATACGGACACGAAACTTAATGCAAATGACACCAAACTTCCACTGTAGCTAGGGGACACCCAGATCTAGGCTACCATGCAATAAAATCAAAATAAAAATAAAATTAGAGGGTTTACCTATAGGTTGCAAGAATCAAGAAAAAGTCCCAAATCAAACCGTTCTCATTGCTATCCAAATCTTCCAAATTGCTCTAGAACTGAAATTATTCCTCAATAACAGCAAGTAAGGGTTAATTAGAATCATATGCAAAAGATTTAGGTCAAAAAGGATTAAAAATGGAATTTCTATGAATTTAGGAAAGTGGAGATTTACCTTTCTTTCTAAAACTTGGTTGAGCACAAAAGAGACAAGAACAAGTCAATATGACATTAAATGGGGGGGATCCTCTTGTGGCCGGCTACTAGGGTTTAGTTAGGGTTAGGGTTTCATACTGTGGGCCTATGGGCTTAAGTCACAAGTCATTGAATGGAAATCACAAGTCATTGAATTAAATCATAAGTCATGAACCCTTTTCACTTAATCTTGATTCTCCTATTTGAAAACTAGATTCTAATGGCTAGAAATAGGTTAACTTAAGTTAGACTAGGGTCACCATAGCTAGGGTTAGCTTCTAGGCTACTCTACCAAGTCTCAATAAGTCAAAGTTAATATATCAATCACCAATTCAATAAATTAATTAAAAATAAAAAATTCACCAAATGACCAAAATACCCTTAAGCTAGAATGTGGTAGTAACAAATCTACCCTCCTTAAATTAATTTCGTCCTTGGAATTAAAAGACGAAACTAAATTGATGATAAGGATAGACAATCATATCTCAGGGTCCAAACAGATATGGGTATCGCTCGCGCATCTCATCCTCCCGCTCCCAGGTAGACTCTCCTGGAGAATGATGCCTCCATGCGACGTGAACCAAGGGTATCACCAGGTTTCTCAGTACCTTCTCTCGGCGATCCAGAATCTCTACAGGCTGCTCTGGATAACTGAGAGTATGTCCCAACTCAATCTCCGAATGATCAAGTACATGGCTAGGGTCAGCCACGTACCGTCTCAACTGTGATACGTGGAATACGTTGTGCACACCTACTAGTACAGGTGTAAGTCTAGCCTGTATGCCACGTCGTTGACCCTCCCGCTGATCACGAAAGGTCCGATGAAGCGCGGGCTAAGCTTCCCACCTCCACCAAAACGTATGGTACCACGAGTCGGAGATATCTGCAGAAAAACCATGTCTCCAACCTAATCACAAACAAGGTCTCAAGTTACTAAAGAATCAAACATGATCAAACAAACAACACAAATAACCACCTACTTCTAATACTATCTCTAATCTGTACCTCAAATGCTAACGGCCTCCGGTGCCTATCTGCCCAGTGCAAATGTCTGTCCTATGCCACGCGAAGTCTGTCCCTGATGAGCTTCACCTTCTCGGTTGCGTCAATAACCATCTCAGGTCCCAATAAAGTTCGCTCTCCAACATCATCCCAAGATAAGGGTGTACGACATCTACGCCCGTACAGAGCCTCGAAAGTTGACATCTCAATACTGGCCTGATAACTGTTGTTGTAAGCAAACTCCACCAAGTATAGGTGATCCTCCCAGGAACCCCCAAAATCCAAGACACACGTGCGCAGCATGTCCTCTTGCGTCTGAATAGTCCTCTCTGACTGTCCGTCCGTCTGGGGGTGGTATATAGTACTAAACTTGAGCTGAGTGTCCAAACTAGTCTGCAGACTCCTCCAGAAATAGGAAGTAAAGCAACTATCTCGATCTGAGACAATACTGACAAGAACCCCATGAATTCTGACTATCTTCCGTATGTACATCTCTGTAAGCCTCTCCGTAGACGTACCCACCTTGAATAGCAAAAAGTGGGCCGATTTGGTCAACCTGTCAACGATGACCCAAATTACGTCTTTCTCTCCTGGTGTACGCGGCAACCCAGATACAAAATCTATCGTGATATGCTCCCACTTCCACTCTGGAATAGGCAATGGCTACAATAATCCCCCTGGCCTCTGCCTCTCTGCCTTGACCTGCTGACAGACGAAGCATCTGGCTACGAAGCGAGCTACCTTCCACTTCATCCCATACCACCAGACGAGCTCTCTCAGATCCCTGTACTTCTTGTTGGCACTAGGATATATAGAGTACTGAGATCTGTGAGCCTCCTACATGACCTGCTCCCTGAGCTCTCCACTAGGCACACACAGCCTAGAACCGTACCTCAAAGCGCCATCCTCTGAATGAGAAAACTCGTCATCTACTAGCCCTGCTCGAACATGCTCTCGGATACACCACAGAGCAACATCCTCAAACTGCGTCGACTTGATCCTCTTCATCAAGTCTGACTGAATCTGAAGGCCCTACATCTGCATCTGAACTCCAGACACAATCATCTCAATCTTCAGGCTCTCCAAATCTGCTAGTAAGTGCCAATCCATAGTCAAACACATGGCTGTCGGATACCTACCTAAGGCATCGGCAACCATGTTAGCCTTCCTTGGGTGATACTGTAGTGAGATATCAAAGTCCTTCATCAGCTCTAGCCACCTGTGCTGCCTCATGTTGAGCTCTTTCTGTGTAAACACATACTTCAAGCTCTTATGATCTGTAAAGATCTCTACCCACTCTCCATACAAGTAGTGCTTCCACAACTTCAGAGCAAAAATCACTGCTGCCAACTCCAGGTCATGGGTAGGGTAGTTCTTCTCATGGGGACGTAACTGTCTGGAAGCATAGGCAATCACCTTCCCATTCTGCTGTAAGACACAACCCAACCCCTTCCCTGAAGCGTCACTATAGATAGTGAATCCTCCTGAACCTGAAGGCAATGTCAGAATCGGAGCTGTCGTAAGCCACTTCTTTAACTCATCAAAAGCAGCCTGACACTCCTCTGACCAAAAAAACTCAGCATCCTTCGGGTCAGCCTAGTCAACGGTTCTACAATCCGGAAGAAATCCTGTACGAACCTCCTGTAATATCCTGTTAGCCCCAAGAAGCTCCTGATCTCTGATACTGAACTCGGTGCCGACCAAGCCTCAACTGCTGTGATCTTCTTCGGGTCCACTGAGATACCATCTCTAGTCACCACATGACCCAAGAAGTCAACTCTGTCCAGAAAGAACTCGCACTTCGAGAGCTTGCCATACAGCCTCTCTCTCCTGAGTGTCTCCAGAACCACTCTCAAGTGCTCCTCGTGCTCCTCCTCAGTCTTCGAATACACCAGGATATCATCATTGAACACCACCATGAACTTGTCCAAGTACTGGTGGAACACCTTGTTCATCAAGTTCATAAATATTGCCGGTGCATTGGTCAGCCCAAATGTCATAACCAAAAACTCAAACTGCCCGTACCGCGTCCTGAAAGCGGTCTTCGGAATATCCTCCCTCTTCACCTTCACCTGGTGATAACCTGACCTCAAAACAATCCCGAGCTCTGCTCAACTGATCAAAGAGATCATCGATCCGCGACAGTGGGTATCTGTTCTTGATCGTCAGGTTGTTGAGTGCCCTGTAGTCGATACACATCCGTACCGACCCATCCTTCTTGGGTACAAAGAGTACCGGTGCACCCCAATGTGAAGAACTCGATCGGATGAAGCCCTTGTCCTGCAGCTCATCCACCTGCTTCTTCAGCTCTACCAACTCACTGTTGTTCACTCGATAGACATGCTGAAAAATTGGTTCCGTGCCGGGAACCAAGTCTATCGAGAACTTAACATCCCTGTCTGGTGGAAGTCCTGGCAACTCCTCCAAAAAGACGTCCATGAACTCTGCATTCAAAGGATGTGGAGCTACCCGCTCCTCAACTAAAGCTCCGCAGAAGACTTCGTTGTCCTGCTCCGTCTGCCATCGGGTGTACTCGAACTCTGGCTCTCCTGGCGCTCCAAACAGAACTCTACCCCCTCAAAAATTAATACTGGCATGATGTCTGCTCAGCCAATACATACCTAATACGATATCATAGTTCGGTAGTGGCATGACAAACAGACTCACCTCCAACTCTCGGCCTCCCAAAATAACGCTCCGCCCTCTACAAATATCACTCACGAGGATAATACCACCCCCGGTCATGATCTTGTAGGTCCTAGACAATGGTTCAGAAATAAGACTGTGTCTAATAGCGTATGATACTGACACAAAACTGTAGGAAGCCCCAGAATTAAATAGAGCGAAAGTTGGAATGGTGTCGAAAAGAATCGAACCTGCAATCAACTCCCCGATGGCCTCTGCATCCTCGGCCGCCATGGCGAAAGCTCGCCCCTGCTGACCTCCCCAAGCCTGTTGCTGATGCTGGAGGAACCTCTACTACTGAGTCTGCAGTGGTCCCTTCTGCTGGCCTGCTGGAGCCTTGGCTCCTCTACCTCCTCCTAGTACTGGACGCACCAATGCTACTGGACAGTCTCTTATCTGATGGTCCAATGATCCACACATCAAGCATCTCTTAAGCCTCTTCCTGCAGTCTTTCCACCTGTGCCCGAGCTTCTTGCAGAAGGTGCAACAGATGGCTGTTGCCTCGGTGCCTACAGCTGCCCCTCGGCTACTGATGTTGTACCTGCTAGAAAGGTGCCTGGCCCTGCTGCTGAAACTGTTGCTGATGTACTGGCCTCTGCGGCTGCTGGTGTTGAAAATGAGGCCTCTTGGCCTGGCCCCCGCTGCTACTAGATCCCTAGAAGTCCCGACCTCTCTTCAGCTTCAACCCCAGGTCGTCCTCCGCTGCCATAGCTCCAGAAAAGATCTCCGCGAAGGTAGCGTTTCGGTCACTCTTAGTCAGTGATCGAACCTCCCTAATCAGCCCTCGACGGAACTTCCTTGCCTTCCTCTTCTCAGTTAAATCATCAATAAATTGGGCCAACCGGCAAAACTCTTTGGCGTGCACAGCAACTGTCTGGTTCCCCTGGACCAAACTCTTAAACTGCTACTCAATGCCTTCTAGTACCACATATGGAAAGAATTGTTCCTTGAACAGCTTCTTGAACTGCTCCCAAGTCTGGCCCTCAACTCCCACTCTGGGATCTGTCTGGTACCAAGTACGGGCTAAGTCCTACATCTGACTGCCCGCCGCCTCGATATAAAGTTGGGCCGGTATCTCCGCCAGCCGAAAAATCTCCTCGATATGCTCAATCTAATCATCTGTATAGTGAATGCCTTCGGTGCCCAGGAACTCTTTAGGATACATCTTCTGAAAGTCCTGGATATCCTTCTTCCTCCGACGAGGCTGCTGCTGCGCACCCTAAGCAGTAACTATCTCTACAATCGTACGGACTAGTTGATGTGCCTCGTCAATCCCCTAACGAAAATCGACAGTCTGATGCTGCTATTGCTGCTGATGAGACTCCAGAATCCTCTCCACAAAGGTGAAAAAATGAGCAGCATCTACCATCCCCGCAGGCGGAGGCTGCTACGGCGGAAGGATCTCAGGAAGCACCGGGCTCTGCCTCCTGACTGGTGGAGGTGCTCCTTCGAAAGCGGCAGAAACACCCACCCCAGATGGCATGACTGGGGCTGCGGTACTGGGAGCTGGCTGCTGCTACTGGGGACGAGAGGTGGCAGACCTCTCATCAGCATCTTCCGATCCTGGGCGATATGATCTCGTCTCAACCATCCTGGAGACACAGATCAAACAAGAAATAATTACTAAAAATGAGTCGAAATATCAAAAGAGGACAGTTTAAATTTAAAGAAAGACAATAAGCAGCAAAATGTAGATATACAAAATCTGATAAGGAGTTTTTCCTAGTGTGATTGAGTACCTTCAAAATATCCTAATTGCTACTGCAGGCTGCAGTGATACTCTAGTTCGAATACCACTTCATTTCTAAACTAGACCTGCATGAGCCACCACTAAAAACGTGTCACGACCCGCACCCTAGAGTAAGGGCACGAGAAGTGGGTACGTCCAGCCTACACCACAGTGTCGGCGATAGAACGCTGTCCTAGGTCAATCATCTAACAATATATAAGGTACCTGTACAGTATATACACTCCGAATGGATGTGACATAGCAATACAGTCTCAATCACATCTAAGGTAGAATACGATAAAAAGATAGGTAGATATAAAACAAAGTGAATCCATAAAGATAGAATCAGATAGAGTCTAAGTGTCTAAGATAATATAAATCCAGATAACATCTCAAAATCTTAATACAGTAATCCAGAATAAATATAATGAAAGACGTCCTAGATTAAGGGAGTGTCATCTACTGCTAAGGGGTCCTGCTGCTGGTCCAGGTCACAACAGTCCTCAAGGGTAGTCCCGTAATAGGTGGAACAGAACGCCTCAGCCTCGTCCTCTGTAATATTTTCAACAGGTTCAGTCAAGACAAGAGCGAGTACAGTACATCTCAACAAATCGTTGCAGGTTAGAAAATTTAAACATGCTAGAGAGTAAGATACAAGAAACTGAAAGAACAATATTATGTAAAAGAGAGACTGTAAGTAAATAGCTACAATATATAAGAGAACTAACAGTGCTAGTGATTCAGAGTGCAAGACAGTTATGTAAACGGCACGATGTTGTACATGAGTAATCTACAGAGGTTGTACACGAGTAATCTACAAGATTGAATACATAACCACTTCTACTCCCCCGCCCCAATCAATAAACAAGGATCTAGTCACGTTATGTTATTGCACACGATGTATAGTTGTACACGATGATCATGTGAGCACATGAGTATACACGATTTCACACGATTTGTACACGAATAACCCGAACACAAGGAGTACACGATGCTCATGATAAAGTACACGAACATGAAATACCCAATGTATCCGCTAAGGGGATAACATCGCACGACAAGATCCATATAGTACTAATCCGTGTTACCAACGTGTCAGCATCAAGTAAAGTAATCTAAAGCAGAAAATATAATCCTAAACAAGATATGAAATGATTAGAGAATATACTCGCCTGGTATCCTGAATATCTGAAGAGAATCTACTGTCCAAGGAGTGGTGTCTGTCTCCTATAGAATAGTACAAGTCACTACATGTCCAAAATAATGTAACAGACTGCTAAAATGCATCTACATAATGTTTGGGATCAATCTAGGCTAAAGTCAACCCTTGGTCAACTTTAGTCAACTATACTAGTCAAACTAGGTCAACTAGGTTAAGCCTAACCCAAACAAGTCTCACTAGGCCTAGCCATGTCCATCCTATCATACACACACAATACAAGGTCACACTAGTCATCAACACTCATCATTGGTGTATACATGCCATATACATAGTCTATGAGCCTTAGGCTATACCACACCTATAGTCTATGTCACACATATTATATAATATACACTAAGTTAATATAATTTATCATTCACATATACATATAGGTCACATTATGCATATAGACAAAATATATATATTAGCATATAGTGATATAGAGAGAGGATACATGTGTATGTGTTACAACTAACTTGTGTGTGTGTACATGTGATATACTATTGTGTGTATTGAATATAGGGAAAACAGTTCCAGATTTTAGGGTGCTAGTTTGTGTATGGCAATATGGCATGTGAGCATGGTGTTGGAAATCTGAAATCAGTGGTGAGTGATATAGTGTAATAGAAAAAACAGTAATGTGTATGTGTGTCACGACAGTTAAGTGATAGGGTGTCAATGTGGATTAATGTGTGTGTAGGTACATGACAGTAGGTAGATTAGCTCTGTGTGTGTAAGATATCTAGAAAATAGTCTGTGTGTGAGTGTGGTTAATCTCAGAATCAGTGAAATAAAATATGTGTGTGCACATAATGTGTCAATGTGTGTATAGGAAAATGGATCAATAAAATATGTGTGTATAGAAACTGAAATCAATGTGACAGTGCATGGTGTGTCGAATGACAGGGAAGAACAATTAGTTAGGTTAGTGTACATGTGAATAAGTGTCAAGTGACAGAAAAATAGTGTATAGCAGTGAGTGTATCAAAACAGTATAATGTATCCATGTGTCCCAGGGAATCAGTGCAAGGTGAGTGAAGAGTGTGTCATCTGTCCATCTATGTGTGACAACAGTAGCTAAGGGTGTCATCAGTGTACAACTCTGGAATTAGTGTGTGTTACTCAGGAAAAATGATTCTCAGAAATAGGGAACAAAATGGCAGTTTGTATATCAGTCTAACATTCAAAAATCCATTTCGAAATCCAAAACCCTAACACCAATCATAACCAATATTGTAGTAATCTAATACACATGTATGTGAGTTAAACATGGTGATTAAACATTAATAATTCAGTTTAAATTACAATTGAATTCAGGAATTTGAAAATAAGAACTGTATATCAGTCAAAATAGGGAAATTGCAAATCGACCTATAAAACTTGTTAATACAACAATTTATTGGTTGGTAACCCATCCGACACACGTGCATGTGTCTCACAAGTCATCGTATCCTGGGGAAGCAGGACACGACATGTCTTAGCTCACGAACACCACAGATATGATGTGTACAGACTGCGTCGTGCACGCGTGTACGTATCCAGTGCACGACACAGACCACGTGGGGACATGTGGCCGTGCACACGTGTAGGGCTATACGGTCGACACCCTCTCATGTGTCCACAATATGTGTCCAGCCGTGTCCAGCCATATATCCGTGGCACAAATTCGTGCGGGTCAGCACAGTACGTGCGACCAGTACGGCCAGTGCGGGGAGGAGACCTCCTCGCACACTGTACCACTTGGGCTCCAGTTTTGGAATACCTATGTTAGTCGTTGCCCCATAATCCTCTAAAAAATGGCGTGTCCCCGTGTCCTGTGCAGTGAGTACGAGGCCACGAGCAGCAGGACAGTGTTGCACGGTCCGTACGGCATGTTCGTATCTTCGTATGGACACGACCCGGCACCAAATCTACTGGCCAAGGACACAAATGCACAAACAAACACTAGATCTAGGAATTCATTCAAAAACAATTGCAAAAATAGCAAACAGAAATGGTTTGGGCATTTTATCAAACACCTAGATCTACACAATAATACATGTCCGATACGGACAAGAAACTTAATACAAATGACACCAAACTTGTACTGTAGCTAGGGGACACCTAGATCTAGGCTACCATGTAATAAAATCAGAATAAAAATAGAATTATAGGGGTTTACCTATAGGTTGCATGAATCAAGAAAAAGACCCAAATCAAACCGTTCCCGTTGCAATCCAAATCTTCCAAATTGCTCTAGAACTAA
The DNA here is from genome assembly GCA_029216955.1 of Iris pallida. Taxonomy (NCBI): domain Eukaryota; kingdom Viridiplantae; phylum Streptophyta; class Magnoliopsida; order Asparagales; family Iridaceae; genus Iris; species Iris pallida. Next base: position 7,263,274 of record JANAVB010036420.1, on the reverse strand, counting down.
AATTATTCTTCAATAACAGCAAGTAGGGTTAATTAGATTCATATGCAAAAGATTTGGGTCAAAAAGGATTAAAAATGTAATTTCTATGAATTTAGGAAAGTGGAGATTTACCTTTCTTTCTAAAACTTGGTTGAGCACAAAAGAGGCAAGAACAAGTCAATAGGACATTAAATAGGGGGATCCTCTTGTGGCCGGCCACTAGGGTTTAGTTAGGGTTAGGTTTCATACTATGGGCCTATGGGCTTAAGTCACAAGTCATTGAATGGAAATCACAAGTCATTGAATTAAATCATAAGTCATGAACCCTTTTCACTTAATCTTGATTCTCCTATTTGAAAACTAGATTCTAATGGCTAGAAATAGGTTAACTTAAGTTAGACTAGGCTCAACATAGCTAGGGTTAGCTTCTAGGCTAGTCTACCAAGTCTCAATAAGTCAAAGTCAATATATCAATCACCAATTCAATAAATTAATTAAAAATCAAAAATTTTACCAAATGACCAAAATACCCTCAAGCTAGAATGTGGTAGTGACAGTATCAGAGGTAATATGGACGTGATACATGATAACCAAGAATAATCTTTGATGGACCTATTACTCTTCTGCGTACTGGTGGTGCGAGTAACAGATTTTGAGGAAAACTCCGGTAGAGGAAAGCATTTAGTATGAAAGTTCATAGTTATGACTAGGATATGAGATATGAATCCATTCGGAGCAGTCAAAGAGTAAGTTCGTGGTACCTGAGGGTACATAACTCAACAATTTGGGAGATTTGAGGTAAGAGTGTAAGTTTAGCGATACCAGAGGGTATATAACTCACAATCTGAGAGATAGTTGAAAGGTGTCGTTTAGACATAGTATTTTTTGAGGAACTTGCCATTGATGGACATAATGAGCAAGTCTCCATTTTGTTTTGCGAGACGGTACACTCCGTTGGAGAATACAGTCTCGATGATGAACGGACCCTCCCATTTAGGCTGAAACTTGCCGACAGTTTTATGAGTCATAACCATCGGCCTACGAACTGCCAAGACGAGGTCGCCTACTTGGAATATTCTCAGTTTGACCTTCTTGTTGAAGGCTCCAGAGATGCGTGCTTGATAGAGCTCGATTCGTTCTTGAGCTTGTAAGCACTTCTCGTCTAGGGCTTCCAGCTCTGGTAGTCGTCGACGGTAATTATCATCCGAAGTAAGCCGGTAAGTGAGGGCTATGCGAAGCAAGGGGATCTGGGTCTCCAGTGGGAGGACTGTCTCGCTCCTGTAAACCAAAGATAATAGCATATTTCCTGTAGCCATCCGAATTGTGGTGCGGTATGCCCATAAGCACTCGCCAAGCTTTTTATTTCAGTCGTACTTGTTTGAAGACACGAACTTTTTGAGAAGCTTGATTATGGTCTTGTTAAAGGCTTCGGCCAGACCATTAGCTGACGGATTGTCGGTCGTTGAAGCCACATTCTGAATTCGGTTCTTGTCACAGAATCGATAGAAGACATGGCTTGCGAACTGCAGACCATTGTCATGAATGATCCTCCTTGGCAGCCCAAAACGGTAAATAACATAACATTTTATGAAACTAATCACGTTTGATGTCTTTACTTCTATCAATGGAACAGCTTTCGCCCATTTGGAGAAATTGTCGGTGATTGCGCCAATAGCTTCTGTCAACGGAACAGCTTCCAATGGATCATTGTGTACTGTTACACAGTCACGGATGAAACTGCTAGCTATAAACTTGTTTATTTCTGCTTTGATCGAGTTCATAATGTCTGGACGGAACTGCCGTTGCTGTTGTTTGACTGGATTTACGTCCAGATAAATATTGAGCTTATGAAGTACGATCTCGGGATTTAACCCTGGCATGTCTTCATAGCTCCAGACAAAGATGTCGATATATTCTCAGATGAGTTGCAACAATGACTCCTGCTCACCGTCTGTCAGGCTTTTACTGACAAAGATTAGCTTTGGAGAGATTCATCACCGAGGTTAACTTGCATGACCTCGTCTTCAGTGGGAGGGTCTCGCAGTTCGAAGCGCTTCTTCCATTGTGCATCTAGTTGTTGGACCCATGGCTCCAACTCAAACGGTTTGAGTAGGTCTTCGTATTCCTCTTTAATATCAGCGGATGTTATATTGACAGATAATATCTGTCAGAATATATCTCCAATGCTGTTTATCGGAGCCGTAAGTGGGTGACTCGGACGAATAAGAGTGCCACTCGTATTCTTCATTGGAACTCTCAATTGTTGTTGCTGGTGTAACATACCCGAGGCCGTGTCTGGATTTGTGATGACAGTCCTGAGGTTTTCCAACCGGTGCCGATGGCTGTAGAGGCAATCGTCAACCGCTGCCGTAATTCAAACCCAGGGTAGCCTCCATGTCGTACCCCTGCTTTTGCATGATGTACTTGGCTTGAGGACTATACAGGTAGAACGGTAATCTTCAAGCGTCGGGTCCGAGATCCAACTTTTGTGGCGTGAAAGATTAAGGACCTTCTTTTCGACCAAAGATGACCGTGTGATCCCATCCTCTTCTGTCTGGGACCAGGAAGTAAGCGCCTTTAATGGAAGTAAGTTGATTTGGGGATTATGCTTATTGACGAGCCAGGGTCGATATGCATCCGATCTACCTTGATGTCGCCTATGTATCCAGTGTATTACAATGGACGATCATGCAAGTTAGACTTGATCAACATGTCCTGTGGAGTAAATATGATGTTGGACATTTCATCTGTGCTATCGCTGCCCTATAGATCTGTTGGCAGGTCTTCCCCTGGAGGCTTGACCTGAGCTAAGTAGGTGTCATCATTTTGGAGTACTTCGCTTAATACGACACGAAGATCCTTGGAAAGCCTTAGGAGCTCGTATAACGACAACTTTTCTGGCATATTAGCCAATTGTGCGAATATGTCAAAGTTGTAAGGTCTCTCCAGTCCCTGAAGTACATCATTACGGAGTGGCCTGTCGAAGTGGGTTTCCTTTGTTTTGGACTTATCCGCCAATGGAGGCTGAGATAGCCTTGGAACATCAGAGGGAGGCAACGTTGCCGGTTGAGGATCTTCGGCTGAACTATCCCGTGCAGGCTGGACTTGTGCTCCAGACCGGGTAACAACGGCTGCATCTTCATCAGCATCGACTGAAATTGTGTGGCAGGCTCTAGACTTTTTGCCTTTTTTCTTCCTGGTAAGAGATGACACCGCCTGGGTAACTTCGGGCACCAAGTCTGGATGTACCCACATGATTTCTTCTCGCGAGGTAGTGAGAGGTACCAGTCCAGATGTCTAGTTCCGAACGGATAGAAGATTAGTAACCTCCATCGTTGCCCGAGGGACAGGTATAGCCCCGTCTGGAGTGCTTGTTGGAGGAAAATCGCCGAACTGAATAGACACCATATTTGCCGCCACGGTAACCTCTTTAAAATCTATCAACAGAGCTTTGGAGTCGATAAGACTCTGAATGTACCGCTTCAATTGGAAGCAATCATGAGTGGCATGATGGACATAGCAGTGGAAGTGACAATACTTTGGGTCTTCCATTTCTGCCGTTCGAGGTTTGCGCCTTGGTGGAGGGAGCTGGATCCTACCCCCTTGCAAGAGCATATCGAAGATAGGTTTGACATGACTATCTTCAAATGAGTAAGTAACCTTGAGCCACGGACCCTCCGCCTATTTTTGTTCGGGTTTCAGAGTCGCATCAGTGACCATGGTCTGTTTGCCCTTATTGTCCCCGTTGGTGGTGGCGCCACTGTTGTTGTTACTAGAGGTGGAACCAGGATGTCTGCCCTTATCTTCTCCGTCTGGGATGTGTAATCCCAGCTGGCGAGTCTTCTTCAATTTTGCCTCTGCGTTGGTAGCACTTATGATGAAGGTCATCCAATCCCTGAACTGATCGTCACCCATCCAGAGGATAATTGCAGGGAGCAGCATCTTCTGGCAGATTTCAATCAAGGAGCTCTCGGGATTGCCTTGGGGCAATCTCATTGCGGTTTGGCAGAACCGCTCGATATAGTTCCTTGTTAGCTCCCTTTCTTCCTGAATGACGTCCATGAGAGACGACATCGTTACATCATGTCCCACTGCATAAAAGTCTTTCAGGAACATGTGTTTAAAGCCGTCAAAAGAATAAATGCAGTTGTCGGGAAGGTTACGGTACCAGTCGAACGCGATCTCCGCCAATGCTCCGATGAATAATCGCGTGAGGATGGCGTCACTATACGGCAAATGGTCGGTTGTGATCTCAAAGTAAGTCATGTACCGACTAGCAGAGGTCTTCCCATCATAAGAATCGATATGAAATGGCTTGTACCATGGTGGAAAAGGCACATCTCTCCATACGACAGAATATGGCTGGCGTATTCTGAGGTCCCGAGAGGAGTCTCGGTCATTGAACATTGTCCGAAGCTCCTGGACTTCCCTCCTTGCCTCCTTGGCTTCATCTGGAGCTAAAGTAACGGATGCTGCTAAGGGATCATCACCCAAAGGAGGGGCGGTCGTGTTGGAGTCCGTATTGACTGCGGGTCCCAGGCTTGTTTGTCCGGGAGTCCTCGCTGGTTGAGTTGGCAAGGCGACTTTGATCTCGTCCACGGACTTGACCAAGGATAGGAGCATGTCTTCCAGCACTTCTAGCCGTTGTCAGTCAGAAGGCGCTTCATGATCATCGTCAGCCATAAAGACTGACCTCACATAGGTAGAGGTGAAGGGATTGTGGCAGAGGTACTCACTGTGTCGTACCCTTGTATAGAGAAATCGTCAGGGAATGTCGAAATATCATCTTCCTCTGACTCGAAGGGGGTGCTACCCCCTGTGCAGGAAGCCATATCGTCTTGGTGAGGGTGGTGGCCCTCAGGGAAATCCGAGTCTGTTGCACAGTTCTGGGGGACCTCTACCCCCTGTATGTGCTCTTGGTACACCGGGTTATCGCATATATTTAGGGGACTGCTACCCCCAGCTTCATCTACTCTCAAAGAGGCCGAAGATGCACCCTCGGGTGCTGGAAGCTTCTTTTTGGATCGAGTGCCTCAACAGACACCCCCTGTGGTTGTCGATGGGAACCCCCCATATGAGGGTCTCCTTGCAATACTGGCTGAGATGGCCGGGCTGGAAGAGCCTATCTTCTTCTCTCCCTTGCCAGGAGGAACCTTTTGAGTTGAATTACAGGAGACGAAAGAAAACTCCTCGTCCCCTAGAATTAGCACCTATTTTTTGAATTTTTGTCTGACAGGTGCTGGCTGCTACAGTCGTAGGAAAACTGACTGCCGATCTTCAGGTGCAGCTGATTTGTTGTAGCAGCAGTTCACTACACCAAAATGGCTAAATAGAAATGCTTGGTTTTTTTAATTTGAAACACTTATTTTTTGTTTCTAGGTTCTGGAACACATTAAATATGTTCCAGAGCAAATAAATGTTCCTAATATATTTTATTTTATTTTTTAGAAAAAAGATTTATTCACATACACCTTTTTAGTGTTCTAAATATGTTCCAAATTAAGATTGCACCCATATTCATATAATGTAATTACCAAATAAAGAGTCCAAGCAAACAGAATATATATCTCCCATCGTGACATCCAAACCCTAAACGTTCCAAAACATACCAAACCTTTCCCCCACCCCTCTCAAAAATTTTCCCCCCTCTCGAAAATTTTCTCCCTCCAGAAACAAACCTTTTTCCCACCTCTCGAAAATTTCCCCCCTCTCGAAAATTTTAATCTCCTTCTGAATTAAACCCACGTACAATCGCCAAAGGAAGGGTTTGGAGATCTCACCAATCACAAATCTTCAAACCCATATGGTCGCCATCTAGGAAGGAGAAGAAGATCGACATCCGCATATATATAATCGCCATCCATGATCTTCAAACCCGCGTAACAGTTGAGGGCTTGCCATCATCCATCGAGAAAGGTTTTTTCTTTCTATTTCCCCTTTTTTTAGGAATTTGCTTTTTTCGTAGAAACAAAAAAAAAGCTAAAACAGAAAAGGAAAATAAAAACAAATTTGCCTCAGTATATTAAAAGTTTTTGTTACAATAATTTTTTTTAGATGCTAAAACTGTATATTATTTTATGGTTTTTAGTCCCACAACTTTGACACCGAAACAAAAATTACTTGTATATGAATATGCTTTTTTTGATCTTAGTAATATGGGCCATAGTATTAAAATTCTAAAGTTTTTGAAGACTTTTTTAGTATTGATCCTACTACTCGTACCACATGCGGCTTATCTACCTATGAAAATTAAGACATTAGTAATTATTTTATTGCAAAATAATATTTTCCCTTTTCGGTTTGGAATTAAGGTTCATATGTATATTATTCTCAACACCAGAAATCTCGAATCATGTATTGGAATGGATTAGGATTATCCTCTACATGATTTTACCTTTTCGGTTTGGAATTAAGGTTCATATGTATATTATTCTCACCATCGAAAATCTAGAATCATGTATTGGACTGGTTCTCTAAGATATCTAATATTAGTTTGATACCACAATATTTTAGCTTGTTGCTCAAATTTGTTTGGCTTAAAGTCGATATGATACACAACTTTCAAATTTTAGACTGATATGATGCAAAACAACTATGCATCTGAAACATGATATAAAAGTCAGCCGGTACATATACGGATCTATCGGTATAGATACAAACATTATGTAGCACACATTTGATTTCCCTCATAAAGACTAATAAGATGACATATGACTTCCATGAGCAAAGCATTGCTTTTACTTCATATATTTGGCAAAGAAAAGCTGTTCCTACAGGAGTCTATTTTCAACTGGTGTTAGCAACATTAAACCACAAAGAATTCCAGCAATGTCCTCCAGACTTACAAAACCACCAAAACCTTTTTTTACATTGCCCACCCTATATTATCACAGCATCACAGAATTGATTGCATTCTTAGTATTTTGGAGTGTTTGTGCTACCTAGCTTTCTAATGATTCCATGAGAAAACACATACAAAATATGGCAATACCTATATCCTTTCCAGTTGCAAACCTATATATATCATTTGGATTTAAGACCAATTGATTCGGGACTGACTTACTAGTTAATGAATTCGATTGAATTAAGTTGAGAAGATAAATGATATCTAACTGTAAACAAAGTAAAATTTGGTCAAAGGTTTTCAGTAGTTGGAATGACATGCTTCTTCTCAATATGCATTTCCCATTTAATAATTTGTTTAAGCCAGTGTTAATTTATTCAATTTGTATGATTTTGACGGATATAACACAAGTTCATGTGATTTGCTCACCTCTTTCGCTATAGGATTCAAGAGACTTCTTATTATTTATTTATGAAAGAACCCATTATTTATTTTTTTTAATTGAGATTTGCTTGCATATAGTTAATTTCTATAAGTCTTCAGATAATTTAATTTATTTATCATGTCATACATCTTGGAAATCCTTAATTTAATTGAAATGTATTTCTATGACTTTATTGAGTATTTACTTTATTTGTTTTTATTTTATACAGATTTTTCTTATAAAAAGAATTTTTTTGGTATAGAAATGCCATTGGACAAGTCATGGATGAGAAAACGGGGGGACTTAGAATATATTGAAGGTGTCAAACAATTTTTGAATTTTGTCAAGGAGAATGCTACCGGAGAAGATCGTTTTTTATGCCCATGTGTTCGATGCAGAAACTCGAAGGGAACCTAGAGCTTGATTTAATCAGCTTTCATTTGTTGTCAAATGGTATTGATCAGAGCTATGTGCTATGGGATCAACATGGAGAAAAATCGATGGGCCAGAAGTCTACAACAATAAAATCCGACCCAATCAAAGAAGCTGACCAGCCTATGATGGAAGAACTTGTAGATGATGTTTTCAATATGAATAATTGGAGGAATGAGCACGAGTTAGAAGACAGGAATATTACACTTGAAGGTGGAGTAGCAGGCGATCAAACTGTTGGTTTTAAGACCGAGATGAATGAGAGTAGAAAATACAAAAAATATAAGGAGATGGCAACACAAACTTTGTACAATGGTTGTCCTAACGGTAAGACAATGTTGTCTACCATTATCGAGTTACAGAATTTGAAAACACGATACAGTTTGACTGGAAATAGCGTGACTGCTATATTAGATTGGGTAAAGTCTTTATTTGTAGAAAATTACAATCTTCCCAAAAATTACCCACTAATGAAGAACATGATCAAGGACTTGGGAATGGAATGTGAAACCATTCATGCATGCAGAAATGGTTGCATCCTATATTGGAAGCAATACAAGCAACGTCATATGTGTCCCAAATGTGGAGTCAGTAGGTATAAGCATGTCTTTGAAGACGACTCTGAGGTAAAAAAAAAGGGGTAAAAAAGAGGCAGCAAAATTTGTGAAATATTTTCCATTGATCCCAAGGCCAAAGAGATTCTTTAGCATTCTTTGGATTGCAGATACAATGACTTGGCACAAGAAGGCAAAAACTAATGGAAATCTAATGAGACATCCATGCGACTCAGGTCAATAGGATTCAGTCAATGTCAATTGGCCAGATTTTGCTGCCGAGGCTAGAAATTTACGGCTTGCAATATCAATTGATGGCTTTAACCCACATGGAACTCAAAGCAGCACTTATAGTTGTTGGTCGGTGATTGTAGCACCTTTAAATCTTCTACCATCTTTGTGCATGAAAAAAGAGTTCTCATTGTTGACTTTATTAATATCTGAGCCTAAATCACCAGGCAAACACATCAATGTCTTTCTAGAACCACTTATAGATGAGTTGAAAGAGCTATGGGTAAATAGTGTACCGACGTGGGACGCATTTACTAAAACCTCTTTTACAATAAAAGCAATGTTGATATGGGGGGTCTACGATTTACCTGCATATGGAACACTATTTGGGTACAATGTTTATGGCTATAAGGCTTGTCCAGTATGCGCCGATAATGTTGACTCTGAGCATCTTGAAGACTTAAATAAAATATGTTATCGAGGCTATCATCGATTTTTAAGGTCTGACCACAAGTTTTGAAATGATAAAAGATTCAACAAGACTGTAGATCATCGGCCACCTCCACGACGATTATCTGGTGAAGAAGTTGAACAACAAATTTATGAAATTCTTAAGAGTAATGATGGGCAAGGGCTTAGTAAATTCATCGGCAAAATAAAAAGAGTAAGAACATTGGTAAAAAGCGTAAGGGTAGGTAGGGTCAATGAAGATGCCAATATGGATGCTAATTCCACTATTGCACCTTCATTGTCGAGAAGGTCAATTTTGTTTGATTTTCCATACTGGAAGTTTCTTAAGGTTCGCCATAATATTGGCGTCATCCATACTGAAAAGAATGTCATTGATCACTTATTAAGCATGCTGATGAATGTCACTAGAAAAACAAAAGATGGGTTGAAGGCACGAAAAGTTTTGAAAAAATTGGGCATCAACAAGAAATTATGGTTAGTAGAAGAAAAAGACACCGAAAAAACCTCAATGCCAAAGGCGTCATACGCCTTAACTAAAGAGGAAAAGAAAGAATTTTGTCGTTGCTTGAAAGTTTTAAAATTGTCTACAGGGTTTTCCTCTAACTTGAGTAATTTGGTAACTATCCAACCTCCAAAGCTAACGGGGCTCAAATCGCATGACTATCATATGATTATGCAACACGTGCTTCCAGTTTTACTTAAACATGCTTTTAAAAAGGAGAAGGACTTGAGAATTGCTATTCACAGAATTAGTTTATTCTTTAATATCTTATGTGCGAAAGTGATAAATAAGGAGGAACTCCGTAAAGCAATGAGGGCATTGGTGGAAGCAATGTGTATTCTTGAAAAGGAACTTCCTCCCTCCTTTTTTTGTCATAAGTGTGCATTGTATTGTTCATTTGGCAGACGAGGCTTTGGCATGTGGCCCAGTCAGATTCCGATGGATGTACCCATTTAAAAGGTATATAATATTTGTTTTTAAATACATTTTGTATTTAATACAATTTTACACATTCTATTTAATAAAAAAAATTTATTTATGTTATGGCAGATTAATGAAGCAGTATAAAGAGTATACCCTTAATAAAAGGTACACAGAAGGCTCTATAATAGAGTCTTACCTTGCAGATGAATCTGTGATGTATTACATGGAGTATATGCCAAACACAAAAATTAGTACTCATAAGTTGAGTCGAGAAGATTTGGTAGATGAGAATATTGACTTATCAGATGAGAAACCTTTAGATGTTGGAAAAGTCGTCGAGTTAAACAATATACAATTTGAACAAATACGGAGATGGGTACTCAACCGACTTGAAGACTTGGACGACTAGGAAATGTAGGTTTTATCCATATATTTTAGATAAATGACTATTACACTTGTTAAGAGTATGAGTTATTTTTATTGTTGTGAATTTATCTATTAAGTATGCAGAATATTTCCAAAGGATGTATGTCCAGATTCGAAAAGATGGGGCTACTAAGACGAGCACAACAATCAAGGAATTCATTTCTTGGTTGTGTGATGAGGTATTTTACATAAGCTAAGTCATATTTTCTTACTAGTTTGTGTGCACTTTTTAAATTTAGGCCCTGTTTGGTTCACCAGGTTGGACAATGTAATGTAATCGACATTACGTCGTAATCCCAATTAAGATGTTTGGTTGGACAATTTTTCTCTAGATGTAATATAATAGCAATTACAAACTTGATTACATTACATCTATTCCTATTCAAATCAATTACATCATAAAACCTATGTAATCCTAATTACATTACATCCTCAAATCTTAAATTACAATTTTACCTTTTAAAAAAATTCCAACCCATAAAATCCCGATCGGTCCGGAGGAGAGAGAAATAACCTAGATCTAAAAAAACTTCACTCCTCCTCCTCCCCCTCCGCCGCCTCCACCGCCCGCCCCCTCCTCCGGCTGCCCCCTCTGGTGCCTCCTCCTCCTCTTCCTCCTCCTCCTCCTCCTCCGCTGCATCCATCGCCTGCCCCCTCCGGTGCCGTCGCCTCCTCCTCCTCCTCCGTTGCCTCCACCTCCTCCTCCTCCACCACCGCCTCAGCCTCCGCCTCCTCCTCCGCTTGCCGGAGCTCAAAAATTCTAAGGTATTATTCCTTTTAATGAAATTTTGGGTTCTACTTGCTAGAAGTTTTTTTAATAAAAATTTGGGTTCAATTTATTTGAATGGTAGATGAAAATATTATGAATGATTTGGGTTTTACTTGCTCAAAAATCTCAAGTTTTTTAGCCTAATATGGGTTCTACTTGCTCGAAATTTCCTCAGCCTACCATCAATGAGCAAATTTAAGCTTGTCAGTAACAGGGATTGAGAGAGACAAAGTGAGGGGGACAGTTATGGTATACGTGAATAAGAGAAAAATATTTAAAGGACAGTTATGGTATAAATGAGAGAAAAATATTTGTGTGGGTTCTACTTGCTAAAAAATTTATTTGAATGTTATTATCCCAAGTTATGATATTCATCCTTTGAAAATTTATTTAAATGTTAGATGAAAATATTATGAATGTTAGATGAAAATATTTCAAGTATTCTACAATATGTGACCAACATCACCATTGTTTGGGTATTAATGCAGTAATGTCTCATCTTCATTCAAGTGAGAAATACTATGAATTTGTTTTTAGATTGTAGATATTTCATCATAAAGACTTATTATATGGAAGTATTCATGCAGTAATGGCTCGTCTTCATTCAAGTGAAAGAAAGAAGTTGATTGCCATATGTACTCACTGGTTGCACATTTCCAATTTACTAAACTGGTTTTTTCAAGTTGTTGCTTCTACATCTATGATGTATGCTAGAAGAAAGTCTTTAAAGGGACATAAATATGCACTTAACTTCTTTAGAAAAAAGGGAGATAGTAAACGAGTTGGCTTATAGGAGTGAAACTCATTGTGTTGAACAATTAAGGATGAGTAGGCGTGCTTGTTGAAAAAACCAGAACCAATTCCAGAAAACTGTAATGTTGAGAGATGGAAATATTTTAAGGTATGAAGTATAACCTTGTAACATAATATGTAGCATCTTCTTAGAAAAATTGTATTTAACTACGCTGATTATCTTTTCTCTAAATATATAGGGATGTTTAGGGGCACTAGATGGGACACATGTTAGTATGAGAGTTCCTTTAGAAGATCAAGCTAAGTTTCGAAATCGGAGTGGGAAAGTTACAACAAATGTTTTGGGAGTTTGTTCTCAAGATTTGCAGTTTATTTATGTCTTGGCCGGTTGGGAAGGTTCTGCTGCGGATGGTAGGGTGCTCCGTGATGCTATTAGTAGGAGAAATGGTTTAAAAGTTCCACATGGTAATTTACTTTTAAATTGTGAAGTACTTTTCTCCCCCTTTTTCTAAAAAAGATTTTTAAAAATTATTATCTTATGTAAGTCACTATTACCTTGTGGATGCTGGATATGCAAATTGTGAGGGATTTTTAGCTCCGTACCGAGGAACACGTTATCACCTTAATGAGTGGAGAGAAGGCCACCAACCCAATACTCCTAGAGAGTTTTTCAACATGAAGCATTCAAGAGCTAGGAATGTGATCGAGAGATGTTTTGGTGTACTTAAGAGTCGATGGGCAATCCTTAGGGGTCCTTCATTCTACCCCGTCAAGACTCAAATTCGAATCATAATAGCATGTTGCTTATTATACAACTTTATTAGGAGAGAGTTGCAAAATGATATGCAACTAGATCCAATAGAAACGGGTATCTTTGAAGATGTGGAACACAATATCCCTTTTGCCGGTAATTCTATAACTACCATCGAAACTTTAAATGAATGGACTACATGGAGAGCAAATTTAGCACAAGAAATGTACAATGATTGGATAGCAAATAGACAACCCGCATGAAAGACTAAATTTAGAATGTCATGAGTTTTTTTCCTTGTAATGAGATTAATTATTATCTCTGTGAACTTTGAATGGAAACTTTGAATGTCATTAGTTTTATGTTATCCTTTTGAATGGAAACTTGTAATGAGATTTATTATTTTTGTGTTGTGTGTACATAGGACTTCTCTCTGTCTTTTCCAGGTTGTAGGCTTGCATGTATGTTCTAAACTAAAAGAAACAGTAACAAAGTCGACAATGAAATCATGTGCAGGGACCCTGAATTGATATCCCTGAATTGATATCAAAAGCTCATATGGGCAAATGCATATTGCAGTTCATGTTCTCAATCTGCAACAGAATCTTTTCTGTATCATGACTTTTCTGTATCATGTTGGGTAACATGACTTTTCTGTATCATGTTGGGTAACATGACTTTTTTGTATCATGTAACTTAAATTGGGTAAGACCATCTTCTTTAGTTCTGAGAATCATATCAATGCAAATATTCTGAGAATCATTTTTTTTTGTGTTGTGAATCATATTGCCAGGAAATTGTTACCTGGAGCATAATCATTTTTTAGTTCTGAGAATCATATCAGCTTTAAATACAATGCAAGGGTATATCAATGCAAATGTTACCTGGAGCATAACCTATTTTTTCCATACTTTCTTTTCAGGAAAATAGCTAATCGGGGTCCGGAAAGAAACAAGTTCAAGTGGACCAAGGAACAAGATGTAAAACTCATTGAGACTCTTCAAGAGTTGCGCAATGAAGGAGAAATTAGGCCCGACACTTATCTCAAAGCGGGTAGCTTGACCAAAATCCATGAGAAACTTGAGCAAAAGCTCCCTGGTTCGGGTATTCAAAAGAAACCACATATCGAATCCCGAATGAGGGTTTTAAGAGAGAATTTTAACATTGTCCATGCTTTATTGACGGGCCCAAATTGTAGTGGTTTTAGAAGGGACCCCGAGACAAAAATGGTGACCGCAGAGGATGCCGTTTGGGAGGCATATTTGACGGTAAATAATATCTATCATTTGATTTATTGTTATCATAATTTCATGCATTCTGTTTTTCTATTTTTTCTGTTTTTCTGTTAAGGATAGTATGTAACATATGTTTCCATTCTGCAAATTATATATACAAAAACCAACTCTATAGAGTGGAAGTTTAGAATGATTTGACACACAAATATGACATATTCATGCAGTTATCTTCATTATCTATCATTAATGCTTAATTTGGCCAGCTGGCTTTTGTCATGCTCTTTTTTTAAGTAGAAGCAAAGCTTAACAACCTGTGCAAAATTCTGTCTACTTATGTTGTTGAAACTTCGTAGAGAATCTGTACAAGTCTTGAATAATCTGAAAATTTATGTATCGTATTTTTGTTGGTATCGGTGTCTATAACATGGTCTGAGTTTTGAAAATCTGAAAATATGTACAACAAAAATACGATACCAGGAGATACAATATCTGAGTTTGAAGTTGATATTGATAAGTTTTGATGCAATAACTGCTATGGGTTGCAATAACTGCCTCATAGATGCAATGCCAAAACTACTTGTGTTATATACTTTGATATCCATCAGTTTATTAACATGAGAATGTTGGTGTTGCATTGCCATAGTTACTGGTAGTTTGGTCCAGCGAAATGAGGTGGCTATGAAATAATACTGGACATTGAGTAGTGACTTTCTCATTGTTGCAGAGTCTTGATACATTGATCAATGTTCATTGCCATATATGTCACATTTTATACATAAGGGTGATTGGAATGTTTTTTTATCAATCCTTAACTTTATCAGAGAGGTTATCTAGTTATATGCATGCCTATTTTATTCATTAGTTCATGTGTGAATGTAAGAAACTGACAGTACTGTAGGAACTGAACTATAAAGTTTTTAATTTTTTTCACTCTCTGGATGTACATAAATGATGGGTCTTTGACAAGTTTTGAGCTTTCCTCTCCATTTCATTATTTATGTTAGATCATAACTAATACTTCTTATTTTAATGTTTTATTTTCAGAGTCATCCAGAGGCAAAAAAAAATTCAGAGACGTACCGATCAAATACTATGATGAGTTGAGCATGATCTTTGGAAAAGATCGAGCCATTGGAAATCTTTCAGAGACTCCTGCTGATGTGGTTGAGGAGTTGGAGAATCAAGAGGTCAATGATACGATGGAGACTTCCCAAATTCCTGTCAACGCATCTACAAATGATTCTCAACTTCCTCCTAATTCAGTTTTTGACTCTGACATGACCTCAAGAAGGCAAAAGAGGAAGCGTGATGATGCCACCATCTTTGTTGAAGGGGTACAGAGTGCAGCCCGTATCATTGCTAGTGATATTCGGGAGTCCTCATGTCGTTTGTCGGGCTTTGGAAGAAGAGCCTAATGAGAATAAAAAAATAATATACGATGAGCTGAAAATGTTGTCTGGACTTACCATGGTGGAGAGGCACATAGCACACTTCCTTATTGGTTGTGATTCTAGCAAAGTCAGCTTGTTTTTTAGTGTTCCCGATGAAGAGAGAGAAATTTGGGTGAAAAGTCTTTTAGAGTTTGCGTAGGATTTGGTGGATTTATTTGATTATTGGATATTTCAGTTACATGATACGATGAGATATTATTTTGATCATTTGTTATATGATACCATATGAATGTTCTAGTTTATAACTATTTGAACTTTTGTCTGAGATGGAATGAAATTTATTTTATATCATTGTTATTTTTTCTACTTTCTTACGTGATACGATGTAATGTTTTGTTTTATTTGGTTACCAGATTTTTTTATTAATTATAAAGTAGTAAATTTGGCCAAAAAATATACATATAAATATTAAGGGTATATTGTCAAAATAACACAAATAATTAATATTATTCGATTACATTACATGTTAAACCAAACACTTGAATGTAATTGGTATTACATTCCATAGTTTAATTACATGTTCTAACCAAACATGGTAATGTAATTGTAATTCCATTACATTACAAACCCAATTACATTACGAACCCAATTCCATTACGATTACGATTACATTACAGTGAACCAAACGCCCCCTTAGTGACTAGTGAATTCTTTTGCAATACAGTTACAAAAGGCTGGGGAAACCAATACAACCTTATGGAGATTAGTCAATGGTCCAATGTATAAGGCAACAAGATACAATAAATATTGTGTCAATGGGTTTGTCTTTTCGTCAAGTTCCTCCGATATAAATTTGGTGACCCAGGATAGTGGCGTATCTATGAAGGCTTATACTACTTTTGTTGCTGGTCGGAAAGGCACAAATCCAAAGCAAGGAATGATGACTTACTATGGAATAATCAGAGATATATTAGAGTTGAACTATATAGATTTTAAGGAGACAGTATTTTATTGTGATTCGGTGAAAGTAGAGGATTCCAAAAATGGTTGTAAGGTTGATCCTATTTGGAATCATGTGATGGTAAATTTGAAGAAGCTCAAGAACAAAGAAAAAGTGGAGGAGGATCCATTCATTTTAGCTCGAGAAGCCAGCGGTGTAATCTATTCTAAAGATCAAAAGGAAGATGGATATGGCATGTGGTTTTACATACACCCAAGCGGCTAACTAAGCAAGTTGACATGATAAGCATCCCCACCGACTATCGGTCCATTTTGAATGACAATCCTAACCTACATAATTTGTTCAATTTTGATGAATGAAGATATTATTCCTATGCCACCAAAGGAATCAAGATACTGGAACTTTTTATCCTTTTTGCTTAAATCTGTTATTTTTATCTTGATGTCTTGTATTTGGAAGTAACTTTTGAGTTTTGTGAACTTTTCCAGATATTTAATCAGTAATCTTGATTTTTTTTTTTTTGATAACATTTTGATAGAAAATATTTTATGGAAGCTTGAAGCCATCTTAGATCCATTTATTCTAGAAAAGTTTTGATTTAGAAAAATTAGTATTTTTGTACAATTATTGTCTTTGTGTATCTGTGCAGTTCATTTGGACTATCAAGATATATATATATATGGAGTATCAAGATATATATATGGAGTGAAAACATGATGGAGTGAATGTGTGCAGTTCATTTGGACTATCAAGATATATATATATCATTTTTGTACAATTATACTACTGGAATTTCTTTATTCATAAGGATTACTATGATCATGCTATCCTTTCATCAATTGAATATGGCTACTTAACTCTAGTATCTCTGACTCAATCATGCATTTCCTATGCTGATAATTTTGAGGGTATTTTTTTGGTGTATATTGTATTTTGTATATCCGAAATTAGTTGAGGGGATTTTTCTCTATCACTTATGATAACTATATTAGGGTTTTTGGTAAATAGTCGTCAATATGGTCATCTTATATATGGAATCATCTGAAAATAGTGGAAGAAGAAAATGATATGTTGTTGCCATAGATTTTTCATGTTAAGGTTTCATATATAAAAATGTGTCTCATCTGCTTTTTGATATTATCCTTTTTTTTGTTTGTTTATCTCGATTATCCGTTACAGAACAATGCAATTGTTGTATATATCCGTGAGAAACAGAATAAAATTTTATCATAGTAGACTAAAATAGTGAGGCAATACTGTGTAAGTAATTCAGAGTAGAGTTATCTTGTAGTCTGTTTCACATTGTTTTTGGCACAAGTTAATTTACTTAGATGCTCAGTTTTGTCTGTAATCCTATACAAGGTCACTATTTGTTAGGATTTAGGAACTATCTACACATTTATATATGTTGATTCAACTAATGCCCTATTTACTCATTAATATTTGACCTTTGTATACAAGGTCACTATTTGTTAGTTACTATTATCTAGGAACTGTCTAAACATTTATATTTGATGATTCAATAATGCCCTACTTACTCATACTATCATGATTCAAGGGCTAGCACATATTTTTAGGTCTGAGGATAATAACAAAGCCAGTTTTATTCAGATTGAGGATTTATGACTAAGCATAAAGATATGGATGAGGTAGCAAATAAAGGTTCTTCTGCCTAACATACAAAGCAGAAACACTTGGATATCCGTGTTTTCTCCTTTTACATTCTTTTACTTCTTTTTTTACATTCTTTTACTTTCATCTGAATTATTCATTTAAAGTAGTATATAAATGGCTTACCTGACTGCCAAACCTGAACATCAACCTATTTGTTGAAATTACTGAAGCAAAAGCATGCACCCAAATTACAAAACCTGAACATCAACCTATAAATGGCTACTAGAATCATAGTTCTTTCTAGTTCAAATTACTGAAGCAAAAGCATGCACCCAAATTAGCATTTTTGGGACTATATATCACACTGGCAGCAGTTATACTTTTCCTTTTGGAGATATACCTTTTAGAACAATAGTAAACTTTCCTTCCTCACAAATATTATAAGCTCTCCGAGTTGAAATTTTAAGAAAGTCAGCTACTCCTATCTACCAATATACTTGATATGATCTAGCAATATAACTGCTAAGACTTACTAATACGGATCAACACAATTTTGGTTCATGAAATCCTTAAAGTGGAGCATTCCTATTGGACACAACTTCTCCTCTATAGCTCAACTCAACTTCTTAAGAAGAATATCTCCTGCAAAGAAAAAAGGAGAAACAGGGACCTCTCGGGCTCTAGCCCTCACTCACTTTGAAGGGAATACAATTTATTGTCATGCCATTAAAGAATTTCCTCGACTTATACTACTCATGCCTGACCAATCTATTATCTTAATCAACACTTATTCATAACCCTCAGTTTCTCAAAAATAAAAAGTGTATCAAGAAGCATGATAATCCTATTCAAAAATAAGAGTGATCAGAGTAATAGAAGATTAAATTTGAGACATATAATCCTCTTCCTCAACCCGATCTGTTTAGAGGGATATACATTCTCATTCTCTTTCGTAAATCTGAGACAAGGAGCTATTGAATTTAATTACTGCAGTTTAATCTTCTACCTGCTGAATTTACTGCAGTTTGCTCTATAATGAGCTATTAAATTTATTACAGTTTGCTCTTATACCTGTATATTTGCTTGCAATTGGCGACTAGCTAATGATGGGGTGCTAGTTCATTTGGAGCCGTATTTGGAACTATAGGTATAATACTTCTACGAGTATAGAAATTTCTATTGTTTTTGTAGATTTGCTAGGATACACGTTTTTGTTTCTACAATGCAATATGCTACTGTTTAACGAAGCCTGCATTTGTATTTCATGCCTACTTGCTTTTCATTTTTGACTGGCAAATTGACACATATAAATATATCATCTTCACAAAGATCTTGTTCTTGGGCGACTTTCGTTATGTTTCTCACATCATCTCTTGTTTTGCAGGCTTTAGAATCTTTTTATGAGAAATTTGATTCAAAATTTTAAGTGCTTCGGGGAGAAAATGACATGAATGAAAATTTTCAAGTACCCTCTTTTGGATTGGAAGTTTTTAAACATATGTGCTGCAGTAGTTTCTCATAAAACTAGTGTTTACACATATGTGCTGCAGTTTGCTCTATATTTGCTTCCAGTAGTTTCTCATGAAACTTGAATTCCAGTAGTTTCTCATAAAACTTGAATTCCAGTATTTTCTTCCAATTTTCTTATTATGTTATGTAAATCAATAATTTTTTTCTTGGTTGATATTGAAGGTTTTATTTCTAAGCACAATGTTAGAACATATGGGAAGCAACTTCAATCAGGAAAATACAGAATCACAAGATAGCAACAAACCTCAAGAGAAAATTGACTTCAACAGACATGGAAAAGCAATTGGAAAGAGAGCGCCTCACTTTATGCACCGTGTTGGCGAGATTGTGAAGTCACATGCATCCATCAAGTACACTGACTGGAGGTTGGTTCCTGATCATCAGAAGGATGAAATTTGGAATGCCATATTGGTGAGATGATATTTATACATTTCTGCATTAGTTTTTAAGGGGTTCTTTATTTAGAAAATAGTATATTAATATATGTTTTATTCCGCTTAACATATGTTACTGCAGAAAAAATATGAAGTACCAACCTACATCAGAAGACATCTTCAAGGTTCAATAGCGAGTGTGTTTAGGAAGCATAAAAATACTTTGCGAAAGAATTTTTTGGCCAAGTATCCAAATATAGAGTCACAAAAATTGAATATTCCACCTCGAACAAAAAAAGAAGATTGGGAGCAATTCTGTGAAAATGAGTGTGGAGAAAAAACAAAAGAACGTAGAGTGAAAAATGCTGAAAACAAGAAGCCTAGTAGGTGTGGCCATACTAGAGGACGTAAGAGTGCTGCAATGGTCGAGGAGGATATAGTATGTATTCTGGTGCACCTTTAATAGTTCAATGGTTAAACTGATATAATAACAACCATTTATGGTACAGATTCAAAAACAAGCAGATCCAACTATTCCAATTTCACGAACTGCAGTGTGGATAGAAACTCATACTAGAAAGGATAGAACCATATTGCCTAGCGCCGTGGAGCTGATGGTGAGATAAATGACATTAGTAAAGTTTAATACATATACATAAATATTTTTGTATTTATTTAGTTATGTTCAACATCACATTACAGGCAAAAATTAAGGAAAAGATCGAAGAAGCTAAAAATAGTGAAAACAATAGCCACATTCATCTGTTATCAATTGATTCCGATCCTTTGACTCAAGTTCTAGGTAAGAACTCAAAAGGCAGTCTTCCGGGTGTTGGTAGCCATGTTTCTAGGAGACAGTATGAGGATTGTCTTTCTTGCCACATAATGCTATTGAATGAACGAGCGGAAAGGAAGATTACAGAGAAGAATTTTGAACGATTGGAGTCAAAAGTTGATTTATGTTTGAACATGTGTTCGGTGAGTACCCAACACTACTTTATGAAAGCACTAAAACGTGTGTATATATATTACTTTATTGTTTACTTAAATCATATTTGTGTATTTATAAATTATTGTTATGTGCTCTAGAAAAACATCTCTCAAACAGAAGCAGAAGCAATTGTTGGGTCTTCGCCACCCCCAATGACGATGAACATGAATCTAACAAGGAAAAGACATTCCTTAGCTGAAAGAGACTCAATGACATCAGCACACAATAATAATATTAAAGTGGCACGCAATGAACCTATTGAATTAGCACACGAAGAACCTACTAAAGTTGCAGGCTATAAACATACTAAAGTGGCACGCAAGACATCTGCACGCAATGAACCTGTTGAAGTGGCATGCAATGAACCTACTGAAGTGGCACACAAAGAACCTACAAAAGTGGCACGCAATGAACCTACTGAAGTGGCACACAATAAACCTACCGAAGTTGCAAGATTGTGTGAGCTGCTTGACTGGGATGGCAACTGTCTTGCAATTGCCAAGGAGGTAGTAGATCCAATCCATCGGCGTATATGTCATGGCTATGTCTTGGAACCTGATGAATTGAAGGTGAGCATGGTTACACGAAAGGTATTCTCTGCAAAGATTTACAAGGTTGATAAAAATCCAGAATCTAAAAAAATTGGAGACGTTAGCCTCGGCAATTTCCTTGTGTGGAACAAGTCCTTCGTCAAATACATGGAGCCTTAGTAAGTCCTCTTTTATCTCTTGATTATAATTCTTGTATTACACTATTTTCATTACATAATAATTGCTTTAAATTGAATTTTTAGTGTAGAGGTATGGGTGTAGATCAACAAAAGTACACAATTTCGATCAGTAAATTGCAAACAGTAACTTTGTCAAATGCAGAATATAGAAAATGTAAGAACATCCAAAGATAGGAATAAAAACACCCAACCAGATTTTCTTCGGGATTTCCAACTCATCTATGAGCTTCATGTCGATTGCATTAGAAACAACCTTAGACTACCTGCCATCCTTGTAATCCTGGACAGGAAATACCCTAGGTTTCTAGACTGGGCTTCCTTAATGAACCAAACTACATGACTAATATTATTGAATTTATCCTACAAGTATAAGATATAAACAGTTCTGAACACTTTTTACTTTGAAATGCCTTGTGCAAAACTATAAGTTGTTGCCCACTAGCTACAAGCCTAAGCTTTTGGATGGAGGGGTCATCAAATCCAGTGGTATCAGGTTCCCTCTGCATTATTTCTTTTTCTTCCACAAGTTGATGCAATGTAGATATTCCTACAGAATGTCCCCAATATAATGACTTAGGGACATTGTCCTATATGTTTTGCTAGTCCATCAGGACACGGCATACTTTAATTCCAAGTGAGCTGTCTATCAGATTTTGCAGTCTAAAATTCAGCAATATTTTTGTTTGTGTGTAGGAGCTCCGTATGGTTCTTGATCTAAGAAGCACAGACGCCCCAAATTTCTTGTTGTGTCCATGCTACTCTAAAATATACTATGACACACCAAAATAGATGCTCAAGCCGTGTCTATGTCTGAAACGTGTTGTTTTGAATTCGTGTACGTGCAACATAAATTTGAGCCATATAGCTCCTTATCATTTCTTTATCAATTTAGCTAGCCTCCCATTTCTTATTGTTAGCCCAACTATCTCTTGAAGTCTTTATTTTTAGTATCTTACAATATACAATATGTATCTTAGAAGTTGGTCAAAAATGCCATATCACTTCGAATTTTAATCAAGCAAATTGATACAGGATAACTATACATTATGGTTTTATAATTAAATTTATCCATTTATGTAGGGTTCTATAATGAAATTTAGTATGGAAGAGTATAATGATACAATAAGATATACGAGATGATAATCAAGCAAATTGATACAGGATAAGTATCTCGATTTGATAACAAGGTCGTCTTTAAATACACTATTGGAGGTGGACTTTGTCGAACCAGGTTATTGGTCCCAAATTGAGTGCCATGAGGGTACACCAGGTGGTTCACACTAGGTCCATTTGATGGATTTGACTAAATACCTGAAATGGTGTTAGAAGATAAGAGTGATCCCCTTGTAGGTGGTTATGGGATAAGATGGGTTCTAGCATGCCCTCATTTACCCTATATATATTAGAGAGGGATCCCATCTGAAATACATCAGAAGAACTCCCATCCCTTCCTCTTTCAAGATCCCTTTGCCAAGAGCATGGGCAGTTGCGACATGGATCTTGAATAGGCAGGGAGTTCAAGGTTAGCATCGTAGTTCTTCCCCACCTTTGAACCCTTCTCGGAAGCAGAGCAAACCAGTTCGTGGGACAATATGGGCGTCGATCCATCAACACGAGATAAGGTAACTTCCCACTTACATTAATCTATATCCATTGATGCAATGCAATAAAGACAAATAAGTTCACTCTTTATACTAAACCAGATTCCCAACCTTTTATCTCATATATAACAAAAAGTTTTAATTTTGCTTCACTAGTGGGTGGGTGATTAAGAGTAGGGACACATGTATAATAAAAACTTACTTGAACATAAACTGCAGAAGGGCAATCCTTTCGTGTGTTATTAAGTTATTTTACCAATACTCTAGTTGAGGACTCACTAAAGCTGCAGAAGGCCTAATTCAGTAGTTTCCATACCTATATAAATATTACCTGGAAGGCCTAATTCAGTAGTTTCCATACCTATATAAACTTACTTGAACATAAGCTTACTTGAACATAAGCTGCAGAAGGCCTAATTCAGTAGTTTCCATACCTATATAAACATTACCTGGAAGAACAGTCTTCAAAGCAACTTCCCAATTTACAGATTATTTTCTTATTGATTTACACAATCTTGTACTGATCACTCACTAAATTCAAACTTGCACTCAAGATGATCTACCTTTACTTGGCTTTTCTCTACCTTTATTTGGCTTTTCTCTGAGACATCTTTTGATAATTGAATTTCAAGGCTAGGTATTAACCTTCAAAACTTCTAAATTTTCCTTGCTTCTAAAGATAATGGTGGCATATAGTGTAGAATTGGAATGAGGGGATAAATATTTACATATACAGTCTCTTGTTCTCCAGTGTGGGACTAAATGCAAATATTGATTTGATTGATTGATTGTATATAGGTTCACTGGACTTGGACTCGTACAGAGATTTTGATTTTGACTTTAGACTAGAAGACTCAAGTTTAAATGCAATGTTTAGAGATTTATATGCAGTATAATGTCAATATTGGTATGATTCAGTTTTAGAAATTTATTTCCAATTGTCTACTTGTTTGGATCCGAATAAGGGTATCACTTTAACATACCATTTTTTGGTTCAATGTTCTGAATTGTTTTGGTTCATTGTTTTGAGTTGTTTGATGGCACCGAGACTAAATTATACAATCTCCTATTCTCCAATTTCTTGAACATAGTACATTTTGGTTATCTTAGTCTTTTATTCTTCGATTTTTTGATTTTAACTTATAACTTGATATAGGTGCTGCTATTTGTCGCCGTTCAAATATCCATCATTCGATTGGAGAATAACTTTTGGGGTCATCTTTTAGAGAACTAAATTTGTAAACAGATTATCTTTTGCGATCGAGCTACATTTTTTATTTGTAACTTTTGGGATCATCTTTTGGAGAACCAAAATTTGTAAAAATTATCTTTTGCGAGCGAGCTACATTTTATTATTTGTAACTTTTGGGATCATCTTTTAATAACATTTTATATCGATTTAATATTTGATATATGTTATAGTTGTTTTGTATTAATTGTCGACAACTTTGGTTAATTTAGTGGACCTCTTGGATGTTGATTTAGGAAATATGTGCAATGCACCATTTATTGTGTTCTAATGGTAATTTCATGAATAATAATATTTGTGGTTTTGTGAAATTGAAACTTAAAAAAATGCACATAAACGCTAATAAAGCGTTTCAAACTACCTACACGAATACTACAAAAAGTGTTGCAAATTACATTTAGAAACGAACATAAAACGTTTCAAACTGATAGTTAGGAACAATTCAAATGCGTTCCAAAGAATACCTTAGAAACACATTATATGTGTATCAAAATCTAATTTTAGGAACGTCTCAAAGTCGTTACAAAATTATTTTTAGAACACATTATATGTGTTTCAAAATCTAATTTAGGAACGTCTAATAACCGTTCCAAACGAAATTTAGAAACATTTTATAACCGTTCCAATAATTGCAACGCCACTTTTAGGAACAGTTTTCAAATGTTCCTAAAAATATTAGGTACATATGAAAAGTGTTCCTAAATGCCCATTTTGGTGTAGTGGTTGATGATGACTTGGGTGCGACGACGCCGTGAGAGGGACTCATTGCATGCCAACGCTGCCGTCTTGCGTTTGTGAGTAATCACGTCACGTAAGTTGGTAGGAAGCTGCTCTACCTTTGCACCAAACTTGTGAACTCAGGTATCCCGAGCGCACAGGTGGTTAGGCATCATGTTTGCTCCCTGATTCGTGGCTAGTAAAAGCACTTGCTCTGGATCTTTAGAGGGAGACTTTAAAGACCCACCCTGTCCGTTAGCCCTGGGGGACTGGACGCGGGTGGTTCTGTACAACTTTACGTTAGGAGCCCATGTAACAGTCAATGGGGCCCGCTGACAATCAGCAACTTGGACAGTTGACTGGACTGGTTGGGCCCGTACTGCCCTAGACTTTTTTGACTTAGCACCCGAAGGTGCATAGTAAAGGAGTCCAGATTGATACATCCCACATCCTCAGAGGGCTGCATGGCGTCGGGCCCGTATGAGAGGCGGTCGAATACGGAGCTTCTGACAGGGCTGCATGAGACATCCTGTCTGAGGCCAGGATTGGCTTTCGTATGGGCTACTTTCTTGCGGCTAGAGCTGGCTGCCACATGGACCATCTTCTTGCGGCCAGAGTTGGCTGCCGCATGGACCATCTTCCTGCGGCCAGAGTTGGCTGCTGCACGAGTTGTCTGTCTGCGACCAGAGTCGGCTGCCGCATGGACGGACTGTCTATCTCCCTCATGCGGATTCTTCTTTGTCTGCATGCATTTCCCTTGTACCCCCAAAAACTCAGTATCGTAGTATTTTCCTCTGCTGGATTTGGGGACAGTGGGGTCTTCTGCGGTCGAAAACAAAGTTGCAGGAGAGTTCTGGTCACCGTCTTGGGCTGCAGAAGGAGCTTCTTTGAGAACTTGGTCGCAGGCAATAGTTTTGCGCACCGACGTCTTACGAGTCCTCTTTGGGTTGGCTCGCTTCTGAGACGGGCTGGCGCTCCCTTCAGAGAGCATTTCTTCGAAGGCTTGTTGGTCGAAACGAACCACAAGCATTTGTTGTGTAGAGCCGATCTTAAACGCGTCGGATTGCGTCACCAGCTTCTCATCGCAAGAGAAGGACGTCCCCAGCAGAGTCACCATCGTGTTTTCTATAAAAAAGTCAAAGACAGGTATTACAGAATACTAAAATTGATTACAAACTCGCTTGTACAAAGAAAAGCCTAGAAAAAAATCCTAGGAAACAATCTAAGTACAATTATTTAGTTTTGATTCTTGGGGGTGACGGTGGAGGCTCGGGAAAGTGCTATCAACTCTGCCTTACTCCGTGGACTATCTGACGTAGTCTTTAGATCTTGAAGAAATTGCCTTCTTGGAGGTTGCCAGCTTTGGATTGCCAACCATCTTGCAGGGGTGTGGCACCCTGCTATTTATAGTAATTTCGGGATGAAGGATATTTTGAGCCGCATAGATGACCATTTGGCAAATTCTCGGGCCACATGGCCGTAATCATGTCTCGAGACTCGGTCTGTGACTGATAGCTGGGGTTTTGTTAGGATTTGTTGTGATTTGTCGTTGAGCAGTTGAGACCTGGTTAACTTGTCACATACATCAACTAATCTTCTGTGGCGAGCCGCATGAAGAATGTCTCCTGGCCGAGCCGCATGAGGAATGTCTCATGGCTGAGCCGCATAAAAGAATGTCTCATGATCGAGCCGCATGAGGGAATATCTCATGACCGAGCCGCATGAAGGACGTCTCATGACCGAGCCGCATGAACGACGTCTCATGACCGAGCCGTATGAGGAACGTCTCATGACTGAGTTGTATGAGGAATGTTCCATGACCGAGCCGCATGAGGAATGCCTTCTAACCGAGCCGCATGACGAACGTCTCATGACCGAGCCACATAAGGAATGCCTTCTGACTGAGCCGCATGAAGGACGTCTCATGACCGAGCCGCATGAGGAATGTTTCATGACTAAGCCGCATAAAGGATATCTTCTGGCTGGATGGGTATGGGGGCCCTAGGAGAAGGTGCTGTGCCGAATGTCATGATCTGAGAGAGTTTCGTTTGTCTCTCTCTTGACTGATCTCCTTGTTCGAAGAAGATTTGATGGTGGACTCCTTCAGAAGATTATGATACGCTTGACTGAGACGATGCGCCTGACTGAGACATCTGAGTAATACATCTAGTTAAGAGCAGGCCGTTACAACGTCTTCAACTGGCATCATGTTTTCGAGATGATGTTGGAAAGGCGTAGTAGGTCGCAGTCGCTAGAACACAGACTGCCTTGATAGTGGAGCCACTGTCTTGTGGCAGCGGCAGTTGATGATGGCTTAGGTACAGTGATGACCACCTCTCGCAAGTCGAGAGCAGATTAATCTACCTTTGTATCTGTTTTGTGGGCTGAGGTATCCCGAGCGCCCGGGTACGTAGGTATCATATTTGCTCCCTGATTTGAGGCTAGTAAAAGCACTTGCTCTCGATCGTTGTATGAAGACTTTTGGGACCATCATATTTGCTTCCTGTTCTGAGGCTAGTAAAGCACTGCGCTCGATCGTTATAGGAAGACTTCTGAGACCCACCCTGTCCGTTCCGCATATCGGATTGGATGCGGGTGGTTCTGTATAACTTTCTATCAGGCACCCGTATAACAGTTAACGGTGTCCGCTGACGGTCAGCAGCTTGGACAGTTGACTGGGCTTGTTGAGCCCGCACTGCCCTAGACTTCTTCGATTTAGCACCCGAAGGTGCATAGTAGAAAGAGTCCAATTTGGAAGAAAGGAAGGGAAGTTAGTGCCCTTTTCAAAGGAGGCAAGGGGGCTCTATTTATAGAATGGAGTGAGCCCTTTCTTTTTCTCCTTTCTGATGTGGGACTAAAAGCAATATTTTCCATGCTTCTATAATCTATAAGTTGGGTAGAGTCTTGAATGAAGATACATCATCTTGTCGTGTATGTGGCATCAATTTGGATTCCCATTTATTAACTACCTCCACCATCCCTTCGAAAACCAAGTTACGATATGATGTAACTGCCCTCTCTTGTATTAAATTGTCATTAAAAAAATTATTAAGATTATTTTTAATTTCGAGGATGAAATTTTTATAACTTGCACAGGATGTAAAATCCCTAAATTTTAGGGATTTTTATTTATATATTTTACCTCATTTTATCTATTTACTTGAAATTTGGATTTTTGGTTTTCTTAATATTTGGGTAGCAAGTTTAATGCTACAACATATGTATGTGAAGAAAAAAATGGTACAAATGATGTACTAAATAGTTTAAAAATGTTTGCATTATTTTTAGAACTTTTTTATTTTAATTTTTAATATTTTACCGACTACTAGAATGCTTGTAATTAAATATATTAATTCTGGCTATTATTAATAGTAGCATGTAAGTGCTACAATAATACACCAAGTAGGAGTATCTGTACATTATTTATTAAAATAAAATTTTGAAATATTTTTGGGATCTTAGAAATTTTTATATTCTTTTTGGATTTTTAAGAGTATATATAAAAGAAAGGTTAGTAAAAAAAGAAAAAAAAATTATTGCATGAACAGTGCAGAGCACTGTTCTCTGGGCCATCAGCTCGAGACGTGAGGACCACGAACCAAGCTAAGGCCAACAAGGCCTCAACTATATAGCAGCAGCCGACTTCGTGAGGGAAAAAACCTTAGATATTCTCGACCATGTACGCAAGGCCACCATCCCGACCTCGACGGAGGCGGCGCACTTACCGCAGCGCACTGCGAGCTATTCGCCGGCGGCCAGGACCGCAGCCGTGATCAACCGTGCACAGGGGAAGAGGCAGCAGCGGCAGCCCACAAGCCCAATTTCACAACGTACCTTACCCCTCTATGCTTGATCGTTCTTCGAACCAATCGCTCAGGTAAACTCACAACATATATGGCTTTAATTCCTTTCAAACTGTTTAAAATCTAGATGACCTAAACCCTATGAAAAATCGAGGCGAACCTCGACGAAAAATTGTATCAATATACCATGTTTTTTACTGTTAGGATGCCAAATTGGAAGCCTAATTTCGATCATCTGTTAAAGAATTTTTTGAAACAAACTAAACACAGTTCGAGACAACCTAAAGGGCTTCAAACCCCCTTCCATAGAATTTGATTTCGTCAACCGTGCGGCAAAATATTGATCTCATAAAATTGACAAAAATCTGTTTTCAGAAATACGAAAATTTTAGAAAACTTTTCGATATGGCGTATGCTCCAACAAACCGGGCGACGTGGTTGCAACTCATATGCATCGAAAGGCACATATGGATGTTGTCGACATGTGGGAATAGACAGAACTCAATTTTGTTGCGTGAGCGTGACGAAATCAGTACGTATCCATCAAGATACCCCCATATCGAACTTTTGCAATCTAGGTCATAACTTCTTGTACGTTCTTCATATCGAGACGAAACTCGCGCCAGCAGGACCATATCAAAATTCTAGTCCTGTTTGCCAAGTTTTGTCTGATTCTGAGAAGGTCGACCGGAATGCCTTATTTGGCGGGCCTACGACCCGATCCAACAGGCAAAATTGTACACGGCCTGCTGGAATCCAACTTTGGATATATGGTAGGGTTCGCCTCCTCAAATCGGACCCGTAGACATGTAGTTTGACGACTCTAGAGACCGTAGGTTCTAGCACGCATTTCGGTGCAAAATGGGTCTAACGGCGGACAACGTTTTGACCCGAAATTATGATTTTGCCCCTGTTCCAGAATTAGATTTTTGGACAGTCGTTTCTTAGATATATCTTTTACACCAGAAACGTTCTTGATGTTTGTTTCAGCATTCGGAGTCGTTCGTAGATGTTGAGATTTCTTACTGACATGATTGATTGCTTGGAGTTGCTATTCCCGCACTGCCAGGCAAGATACCTTGCCACCTTACTCTGTGATTTACTTTATCTTATTTTTTAGTTATTTATTTTCAACATTTTTACCTATTGATAGTACTATATCATTGTACGTCCAAGTCACACTTGGGTGCAAGCGACTGTATCAGTCGTTTTACTTGTTTTGTTCTGTTTTCTTGCATTAACTTAGACTAGTGACCACACATTGGTGATAAGGTATTAGTATATCTCATATGGCCTTGACAGATGCTTTATCACATGTTGTGAGTTACATGTAGGACACGTACTTACGTAGTCGGCCGGCCACCGATACGTGTGAGACGTACGACGGTTAGGAGTAACTGCCAATAGAATTGCATGCTAGTGGACTTTGCAGTTACTAGACGTTCCTATGGGACATGGATGTGACCCTACTAGACATTGGGTGGGGAGGTCAGTTCCTTAACATATGGGCCACATATGCACTTTTCTATTCCTGATCCTGCTGGCCTCTGACATTTGATGAATGTTATGCTTTGAGGTCCCTGGTATCCTGGTGGGACCATACCTGAGTTTCCTGTACCTGCAGCAAGAGTGCCCATGCATTGAAGGTTTGTTCTTAACTGCATTATCACTGTAGAACTGGTAGGCACCCTATTGAATACATCCCTTTATTTTCTATTATATATCACAGTTTATATGGCATGGTCTTCCTGTATCTTGTTACGTCCCTCTGAGGACCTGGTGATCTCTCTAGGTGTGTGCTTTATGACTATTCGTAGGTGTTCTAACCAAGGCCGTGATCCTCTCCATTACTTCGAAGATGATTGCTCCTGGTTCATCTTGCCATCTTTATCGATAAATTCTTTGTATATTTTTCTCATTTAAATTAGTTGGTAGTGGATTTGTCTCTGCCCAACTACATGTACAAATGATAAATTTATAGTGATTATATTATTATTCTTATTTCTGTGGATGAGATTTACTTATCATGGTTTACTATATTTTACAGCTTATGTATATATATGGAGATTCTATATATTGGAGTATACTTCATATGAATACATCTGGAATGTCTACGTACTTAATCCTAAGTATTTTGGGACTGGGGCATTACAGCTGGGCTTGGTCCCCAGGTTGCTGCTGGTTCACTGGAGGTGCTCCACCCGGCTGATCGGTAGGATCAGGAACAATGCCGCTGAAAAAAATGACATGAGGAACAATAAGGAAGGACCAAGATAGATCAAGGATAAAGCACCTTATCAGGTCAAGATTCAGGAAGATTAGAAAGCATGAGTAGAGATCAAGGGCGAATGCTGATTGAGACATCTATTCGATAAAACCCTCACACATTTTGATTTACAGGACCTGTATGGGCTACCACTTAAACTGTGTCATGCCCCAGAACCCGAATACTGGAGAGCGGAGGACAGATATAGCCAGTTACGTACATTGAAGTGCAACCCACCTCGCAATACGATCGCGGCTGTCTAGATGCATGAGGATTTATCTATAAGCCAACAGTCTCTTATAGTCAAGAACAAGCCTAGTATCTCAATTTAAGCAAGCAAATAATTGTTACAAGATGTTAGATCATCAGACATACAAAGTAAGGTGTCCCAAACATTACATATTCAGATGATCATGAAGCTAGTCATACAAAATGCAAGATTAGCAAGAGTCAAGTCATACATGATCAACCCTAGGATTTTTCAATCATGTTACAGCCCTTAGGCAAACAGAAATTAAGTTTTAACACGAGCTAACACTTGCTCGGCGGCTAAACGCATCAAAAGAATAATTTACAATAGAGTGGGAGAGCAAAATAAGAAACCCACTCGCTGCCAGGATTACGTCTGGTGTTCACCATCTGGTTGGAAGGCAGGTAGATCCTCGAGTGCTACTCTGAAATCTGGCCATACAAAAACAACTGGGTCAGACCCCAGAAAGAGCAAGTGCCACAAGGGAAGCTCCACTTAGAAACTAAAACCAGCATATAATAAAAGAAGAACTGATAAAAGAGCATAGTTAAATAACATGAAAGACTAAGTTAACATAAAACATTAGCATGCAGTAGGAGGAACAAGAGGTGGAATAAAATTCCCATGTTAATCATGAGACAATTCATTCAAGCATGGCCAATCAAGTCCTACGGCTTGCTATTGTTAGCTAACTAGGGTTATCACAAGCTTACTAACAAGATGCAATGAGATATTCCAGTCACAAGCCTTGCAGACTATCCAGGTTATCTAGGCAAGGTTACAAGAGTTATCAAGAATTAAGAGAATTATTAAGTGACTTAGAGTGCAACACATGACAGTGCGCTGGAAATGTGCCCTACTCGTCGGTGGACTACAAGTCCACGAGTGTGACCGGGATAACGGGATCGCCTGTAACTAAGAAAATCTCTATATGAACTACTTGATCAACATAGTTGTTAACCTGGTCAGATTCAGTACGAATCTCTGGCCGTGGTAACCAGGAATCTATATCCTAGACATGATACAAGAAAGGACAGGTAGCGTGTACAGGCAAAATCAAAAAAATCAACCACGGTGTCAAGACAAGAGTTACACTAGCAAGACAGGAATAGCTGTCACAACAACAATCAAGATTATACATGTCATGTCAGGTTTACTTGTCATGTCAAGAGTACTTATCAAGAGTGTGCCTCGACGGGCCACTAGCATGTCAGGTCAGGTTTACTAGTCATGTCAAGAGTACTTGTCAAGAGTGCACCTCGACGGACCACTATCACGAATATCAAGACGGGTTCATGCTATCATATCCAAGCCAAGTCAAGTTCAATACTAGCAAGTCATAAACATGCTCAAACTGTATCATGCTCAATATTAACAAGTTATCATGCTGGACCGCCACAAGGTAGGCCAAGTACAAGATGCATGCATGGTCAAGACATTACATTAAGAACTATATGAACAAGCATGGAGATATGGGACAAGGGGTATCATGGCAAAAATAGTACTGGATAAATGGTGCTGGGACAAAGGATGTTGTGTACCGCTGGACCAAGAGAGCTAGGTGGCGTATGGCAAATGGCGCTGGGCCAAGTGGCGCTGGGCCAAACGATACTGAGTGGCACTGGACCAAGAGAGCTAGGTGGCATGTGGCAAGTGGCATTGGACCAAACGATGCAGAGTAGCGTTGGGCCAAGAGAGTTAGGTGGCACGCGGCAAGTGGAGATGGGCCAAGGAGATCGGCACTAAGGGGCACACGCAACCGAGATGTTAAGGCGCTAAGGAGCGCGCACAACTGAGATGGCGCGACGCTATGGAGCGCGCGCAACCGAGATGGCACGGCACAGAGGAGCGTGCGCAACCGAGATGACACGGCGCTAAGAAGCGCGTGCAACCGAGATGGCACGGCACTAAGAAGCGCGCGCATACTGTTCATCTTCCCCAACCAGCATAAAAATGCTTGCCTGAACCCATGCACTCCAAAGGCCATAACTCCTTCAAAACAAGTCGAAATCGAGACTTCCAACGATCTAAATTGTGTAGAATTGAATTTCTCACTACATAGAACCATTAGGTCTCAGGAATAACAAAGTCTAAGAGATCAAAACCAAGAAAAATTGATAAAACTATATACTAAGATCTACAAGAATCCATCCATGAAAACCAAAAATATAAAGTTCTAAAAAAGTTTGGAATCATGCAAGGAAGAGAATGGAACAATAAAACTTGAGATCCATCATGAAGCAAGTTGCACTTGCCTAAGGCTTCTATGTAGGTGGAGAGGAGTAAATAAAGAAGAAGAAGAAATAAATGAGAAGTTATGGAGGAGAGAGAGAGAGATGTTGGTTTATATACCATGTTATTCATCTCAACTCAAACCAAACCAAACCAAGCAAAGCTAAACCAAGTTGAACCAAGGGGAACCAAAACAAGTCAAGATTAAACCAAGACTAGACTAAATAAGACAAGTCTAACTACGGTTCATCTGACATATGTCAGAAATCCGTATACGTATACTAAAAATATATATAACGAGAAATGGGAGGGAGAGTATGATATGGTCCATGTCCCACAAAAGTTCGTTAACGGTCAAGCCCTAGCTAGTTTTCTGGCTGCTCATCCGATCCTGAGACATCTAAACTCTATGATGAAATTCCTGATGAAACTCTGTAATCCAATATGACTTCAGAAGGAATCTTCGCTTGGCGTCTATTCTTCGATGGTGCATCCAGAATCGGATCCAAAGGCACTATTATCATCGAAGTTGGAATCGTTCTGGTATCTCCAGAAGGACTAACCATTCAGAGAGCTTATTCTTTGGATGAGCCGTGTTCTAATAATGTTGTTGAATACAATGCTCTACTCATCGGTATTCAATTAGCCAAATAATTGGATATCGAATACCTTGAAGTCTACGGAGACTCTAAACTTATTGTTAATCAGGTTAGAGGCACGTATGAAGTTTGGCATCAGGATCTCGTTCCATATCATGACGCAGAAGTTAAACTGGCTATATCATTCAAAGACTTCTTTATTAAACATGTACGTCGAGCAGGCAATACAGAAGCTGATGGGCTTGCTAATCTAGTAGCAGTATTAGCGATCCCTGTGAAAAGACAACAGATGATCGTCATCACTAATAAGGAATTATTCTATATCGAGAATAATTTGTATCTAGAATCTAGTAATTCAGTCGAAGTTTGCACTACAAGTGAAGATTAGAGAGCACCCTTTATCGACTTTGCAGTACATGACATTCTACCTGAAGATCCCAAAGAAGCAACGATAATTCGTCGGCATTCACTCTAATTCTACTACAATCACACCTCTAAAACACTCTATCAACGATCATATGATGGTATGCTCTTACGCTGTCTTACGGGAGATGAAGCGAAGCAGATACTACGTGAAGCTTACGATGGTGTTTGTGGTGCACATCAGCCTGGTCCTAAGCTATAAGATCGAATTTGACGCATGGGATATTATTGGCTAACCATGGTGTCAGATGCCATTGAATATTCAAGAAAATGTCGAGCATGTCAAATCCATACGGATTTCATTCATTAACCTTCAGAATTTCTGCATCCGACTACAGCATCATGGCCCTTCAAAGCTTGGGGCATGAATGTCATTGATCCTATTAATCTTCCATTATCTCAAGGACAATGATTTATCCTAGCTATAATCGATTACTTCTCAAAATAGGCCGAAGCTATACCTCTAGCCGAGGTCAAGCCAAGCAGTGTCATCAACTTCATCAAACATCACATATTCATCATTCCACGGTGAATCATTCACGACAATGGACCTCAGTTCATTAGTCAAAAGATCATTTGATTTTGTGATGATAACCGGATCAACAATGTTGCTTCTACAGCCTACAATCTCGCAGCTAACGGTTTGGCGGAAGCATTCAACAAAATGATCATCAAGCTTCTTAAGAAGTTTGTTTCCACCAATAAACGAAATTAGATTAAAAAGCTTGGAGAATGTCTATGGGCCTACCGTACTACCGTACGTACTCTGACTGTCTATACACCTTTCTCTTTGGTGTATGGATGTGAAGCTGTCCTACCGTTGAAGATTCAGATCCCATCACTGAGAATTGCTATTGCCAACAAACTCACAACAGAAAATAATGATTATCTTCGACTTCAGGAGCTTGAAGAACTTGACGAGAAGTGGCTACTAGCTCAACAACACATCGAGCTATATCAAGCCCGTATCTCAAAAGCCTTCAACCGTAAAGCCAAAGTACGAATATTTTAAAAAGGTGAGCTAGTCCTTACCATCAGACGTCCTATGACTATGACACACATGATCAAAGACAAGTTTGAACCAAAATAGGAGGGTCCCTACCTTATAAGCAAAGTTTTCTCTAACGGAGCTTATCAACTGTCTGGGATGGATGGTCGAATCGCTATTATGTCTATCAACGATAAATTCCCAAAGTAGTACCATGTTTGAAAGTGTGTATTGTATGTTCTAACAAATATTATACATACTTCAAATCTTTGAATCTCTAGTAGAGTCTATCCAGATCTTATCATCATTGACAACGTCTACTACATCATTACAAACATCATCTTTTAAAACCCAACTGTTTTAAAAGATATCATGTCCTTGAGTCCCAGTTGTCCCAATGATAATTAATAGATATGCAAATTTATGTCCACATTACCTCTGAATTTTGCTATCTACATTAACGACCTGTCACATCCACATTACCTCTGATGATGTCGTCTCAGAAATGATAATATTTTAAGTTATATTCTGTCATGTCTATATTACCTCTGAACAGATATAATAAGTATTATTATTTTCAACAGATATGTCATGTCCGGTACCTCTGAACATATTTCTTATTCCTATCTGTTGCTTGTGTCTTAAACAGATACATAATAAGTAGTAGAGCCACCAAAAAGATCATCAGTTTTTATTCAATGACGAGTAAAAATGTTAAAATCAATACATTTATCAAAACATTCAGGAAAACAAAAGAAAAGTTGTCACATCTGGATAGCTTCATCTAGGAGGATGGGTGCTCAGATCGGTGATCAGCCTCTTTAGAGATTCAGCTCTCTCTATCCTGGAGTCAAGTACCCCTCTTCTGGCCAAATCTCTCTCGGACTCTGGGTCAAAAGGTTGTAGTGAATTAACTTGACATTCAATCACTGCACCTTGAACTTGGATGAATTCATCTCGTTGCCTCCTCAGATCATCTAGTCGACTTGCGACAACATGATATAGTTCAAGCACTTTTTCTTCACGCTTCTTGGCTGTTGTGATCGCCTCGCGAAGCTCGGCCATCTCAGCTTCTAGCTCTTGAATACAAGTTTGGTATTTAGCTGCATCTTTCTCTTTCTCTATGGCTTCAGTCTTATAGAGCTCAATGGAAGTAGTAGCTTCAATGATGTTAGCCTCAAGCTCTACAGATCGTGCTAAAAAAAGTGACTACTAAATCTTCCAGGGCTGCTTATCGTGCTTCTGATGAGCCATTGCTTCGCACTTTGCATCTATGAGTCTCTGAATGTTTCCTTTTGTCAGATCTTGGTAAGATTTGATAGGCTCCTCGAACGCATCCAAGATGTGTTCCAAAAAGTAGACTCTTTCAAGATCACCAATATTGTGGATGGCTACAATGACGAAAGAGGTAGTTCTCCTTACTGACTCGTAAGTGTAGCCTTTCTCCAAGACCATTTGAACAAGAGTTCACAAAGAGGTGAAGAAAGCACTTGTATAAATCTCGACGATGTTATGTGTCATCGCAGATACGCCAGGAGTCGCCACTTCAGCCCGAATCCCTCCTTCTGTAGAAGTTAGAGGAATCACGGATTGTGCACCAGAGATTTTGGTACAGGCATCCTCGAAGAGCTCCCCTCTACAATCTGAGTCCCCATGTCCAGAGGGGCCATGGTAGAGCGGAAGCTGAAAGTCGTATATGCCAACGGGGCTGCAGTAATAGTCTATATGGGACCCTCTGTGATAGAAAAGTACAATCATTATATATCATGTCAGACAAAATCAGAGGAGAAATGGTGAATAAATTCAGAAGTTTACCTGAGTTTGGCAGCACATATAGAGTCCACGAGGTATAGTGTTTCGTACTGTAAGGAGCCTCATTATGGTATTCTCAGAGACGATCGTGTAGCGAATCCCAGCCTTCGATCCCCCTGACAAGAAGCGGCTGCAGCCAGTCCCTGATTCAGCCCGGTCAACTGGAACTGTTACCTCTGCCCCCTCTGTCTCAAAAACATGTTCAGCTAGGATCTAGATTTCCTCAGCATCAATTTTAGGGTTTTCCTCACCCTCAGCACGTTCTAGACCTTTAGCCAGGTCTTTATCATTGTCTTCTTCATCGGGGCCTTCATCGCCCTCGATATCAACATCAGA
Source organism: Iris pallida (assembly GCA_029216955.1). NCBI lineage: Eukaryota > Viridiplantae > Streptophyta > Magnoliopsida > Asparagales > Iridaceae > Iris > Iris pallida. Next base: position 7,225,613 of record JANAVB010036420.1, on the reverse strand, counting down.
ATTCTCACCACCTCCTAGTTCATCGAGATTATGATTATCTTCTTTTGGGCTTTGATGGCCCTCCTCTTCAATAGGGTATTCTTTACCCTCAACAATAATTTGGCTATCTTTGGCCATCAGGTTTTCCTCCTCTTGGATCACTGTTCGATCCTCAGACACAACATCTCCATGATCTTCTTCAATCAGTTCATCGTCGAAGTCACAGTCGTCTAGTGCCTCTATCATCTCCTTGTATACTTGAGAAGGTACAGGTATTTTGTGTCATAGAGGAGGCTGGGACATTTGAGGATAATATCTCTTTCGGAGGTGCAATCTCCGGAGCATCCTTGGTAGGTGATGGTAATATTATTCCTGTCACGGCAAGTGTAGTCACTGGAATGTTAATCTTTACGAACACTGATTCTGAAGTAGGGACCAAAGGAGTATCCGCTACAACAGTTAGAGCAGAAATACTCGTTGTTGGAACCTCTACAAATAGAAAACTCACATATCAACACAAATGCCTGATGAATTAATATTTAGAAAGGCAAGAGCATTACCTTTCGGGGATAGTAGGTCTTGTAACGGCAATGACGATTCTGGCACTGAAGGAGTAAGCGAAGTTGCAGTTTCTTGCTACGTAACTTCGGTTACTAGCAGTTTTCTCCTCGTTTTGTGCAAGAGTGGTATTGGAGGAGATTCCTCATATCCGGAAGGCTCATTCCGCACATCTATCCTCCTACTAGTCTTTTCAGTAGAAATTCTACTTTCTTTTGGGATTCCCCAAGAAGAAATCCCTGCTTCATCTTGTCTCGTCTGGGATCTGGTCCTCGCTGCAGGCTGTTCAATAATAACAACTGCTTCTTTTATTTTCTTCCCCCGAGCCATAGCAAGAGAATGAGGTTCGGCTGAGACAGATGGGGTAGATGACTCCCTGACTTTTCGTCTTTTGCTAGTCCCTTTTGCAAAAGATTTTTCTCTCCGCTTCCTAAGAGGGATTTCTAGCTGATCATTCACCTCGTTCGGGAGGCCAACAAGGTTAGCTTTAAGAGGCTCATCAGCAGGAGCAATCTCTTTAGCTTATTTGAATTCTAGGGTGATTCTGACAGCCAACTTTGATCGTTTGGCCCTAACAAAACCATTGGACAAGGTGAAGCCCTCGAAGAAGATATTGGCTAAAGTATAAAAGTTTGCATATGTATATAACATACGCGGGTCCATTTCAAGAGTAGCAGAGGGCATTAAGAAAGTAGCCTTAGTGCCCCGGGCACTATAGTATATCCACCCTTTAGTACCATCGATCTGATATCCGGAGGCTCTTAGGTAGGTGGTTGCATTGCCGACGTGCATTTGATCATAGCCGAACTAGCGAGCAAATCGGCTAGGCAGATACGGATCCAGACAACACTCACCCCTGAATCGATATATCAAGTGAGAGGGTCAGATCATCTTCAACTACATAAAAGTAGCTGGTGGTGGGCAAGCAGCCATAGGCTCTAAATCTATGAGCAGGGGTGGAAGATTCGCACATTCAGGAGAAGGTGGAATGCAGTAGAATCTCCACTAAGAACCCATATTCAATGCCTTTTGGCAGTCCGTAAGGGAGTTGACTTTCCACCGAGATGTGGTGTAACGTCTGATAAAGACTCCTCCTACGACACCTAGAGCAGGATCCATCAGAATAGGGTTGTGTAGTAATAACCATCCGAACAAATAAGTATGTGGCATCTCTGTACAACGAAAATCATCCGGAGTACTAGGATCCATCATTATGGCAGTTGTGAAAGAATAAAGCCTGCATTCAACCGGCAGGTCATTACAAAAAGAATGTTCATCTTGTGGCAGAACACTAAACGCACAGCGGCGAATAGTACACCACAGTGGATCCTGTCAACAACACTGGCTCCGAAGACCATGAATCGTCGTAGCCATAAGGAAAGGAAGCCTGCCAGAGTCACTTCTCGAGACATTTGTCGACCACCTTGTCTTATATAGACCTCGATAGAAGTATCAGCCTTAAATTCATGCCAATCCTCCTTCAGCTCATTGTCAACATCCCTTGACTTCTCTTCAATTTCTAGATAGTGCTGTAGTCAAGCGGTTCAAAAAAGCAAGGATCATAATTTAGGTGGTCATGCACCTTGTCCTCTTGGATGTGGCCCAAAAATAGATACGACAACCATTTGGACCAATAACACGTCCCCTTCGTATGACTATTATAAAGAATAGTGCAAATCATGAAGTGGCATAAAAGCTCATCGAAGATTGCTACCATTTCTGGGTTTTACTCAGCTAGAGCGTCCAACTCTTCATTTGTTGCCACATAATCTTCATATGGGTTTTCACCCATTGGCAGATGAGAGATGTATTGCATCTCATGAAGGGCAAAACCTATCTCTCCATGAGGAGTCACAAAAGTGCCTGTCTTATCATTGTATCTTTCCACCAAAGCCAAAAACATATTGGGATTGGTGCGAATACTGCAGGAAGTTGTCCAAACAGATTCATAAATCTCTAAATCCATTAGCTCCTCTCTAAAGTTGTTCAGAGCCTAGATTGAAAGATGATTCCAGCATTTGTTTTCAGGACTCATCAAACCCGTCAACCGCATATTCTTGTCTGGATACTTTCCTTTAATCTTAGCGAAAAGATTCACGAAGAAAGGAATTCTAACTGGGATCATCAGGGATAAATCGTCAGATGGCACGCAGCTCGATTTTAGGCCCTTCAAGTGAGTATTACTCCTTCCGATGTGCTGTAAAATATGTCTTTATTTTGGGGACCTAATCTATGGCATATCCTCCCAACTCTGGCCTGTTGGAAAGGAGTAAGATCCCATAGCATATTTCGAGGATAGTTGGCATAAGCGTAACGGGATAGGGACAGATGTCTCGTCATATCAGTGAGATATATTAGTCTGTTTCCACTCTGATGGACCCGTATTTCCCGCTTCGATTTAGGCTGGTTGTCTTTCTTGATAGCCTCACCAAATAAAAAGGCTGTCTTCTTATGGGAAACCTAATCCAAACTTACAAGGGGTTCACCTTTCATCAGGCATAATAAAGTCCTATCATCTTGAGACTTTAGCACAGCTCTTCTAGTCTCAGGAAGATCATATTGTGGGAAATTGACATAAGAAAGGTCTTTCTGGTACTCAGACACCCAGAAGGCAGAAGCCAATTCCTCCACAAAAGGGTCTTCCCTCAGATCAACTGCAAAAGAAAATTCAGAGTTAAAATCTTGAAAAGATTATTTCTTAAAGAAATACTCTGCGCCATTCATAGATGGCGCAGGATGTGAAAAAGCAATCCACAGTTGGTGCATGCAATCTGACAGTTCTTAAAACAGATGGCGCACCAGTCAGTTAGCGTATGACATTAGATGGCACATCATGTTCAAAATATGACAAATGGTGCAAGGCTTCATTGTTCTGATTTTGAGCCAACACTATGAAAGTGGTGGCACAGTTTATAGATGGTGCAAGGCATCGACTAATGTCATTACCACATTTCTAGTTTGAGGGTAAATTTGTCATTTTTGGGGTAAATAAAATTTATTAGTATTAATTAGAATTTATGGGAATTTTTAGAATTTATTTTGGATTTATTTGGACTAGTTTGATTTTTGGTCAGTTTTGACTCATGTAGACCAACCTAGGAACTAACCATGGTTAGTTGGGCTTGGTTAGGTCAAGTGACCCTAGTCTAACCTAGTGTGACTCAAGTTAGTGGTTAGTGATTCATAGAACTTGAATTAGGAATGTAGAAATCAATTGATTTGATAAATGGCTTGTGGTTTCACAAGTCATTTTGTGACTTAGCTAGATTGGACTAACAAACCTAGCTCAACCCTAACCCAAAGCCAAGTGGTCAGCCATCCCTAGCTGAACCTAGGGATTCCCCCATTATAAATATCCTCCTAGTTTTTAGGGCTAGCCTCCCTCCTTAGGAAAAATAGATCCAAGAAGAAAGAGGTGAGTTCTTGTCTTAGTAAATTCATTAAAATTCCATTTTAGGTCCTAAAATCCTCAAATTTGTTGCAATAGTTTCTAATGATGATTTTCTTGCTGCTATGAATGTTTGGTTCAGTTTGGATTTGATTGGAAGGATTTGGGATACCAAGAGAGGAGCTAACAAAGGGCTTTTTCCATTGAAACTTCTCATTGAGGTAACTTCTCCAAATTTCCATGAAACTCCATGTAGTCTTCACCAATAGGGAGCCCTAAGAGTCCCCCTAAGGTCAGTATAGGATTCGTGTCCTGTGTCAGTGGTTTCGTGTCCGTTCTGGACACGTATCAGTCTTGTGTCATAGTTGTTCGACCAAATGCCTCTGAGAGTTCGACTTTATTGTTTTTAAATTCTGTTTGAATAGGATTGTAGATCCTTGTGTTCTCTTTAATTTTTGTGAAGACACCATGGTCGTTTCGTGTCTGTGTCGGGTGCAAACCAGCCTGGACACGCGTGCGTGCACTGGCTCGGGACTGTGTTGTTTCCCCTGCTACTCGGGGCCAACAACTCGCTGGACACGGCGACTCAGGCCGTGCCATTTGGCGTGGAGCTTGGGGCTGTGTCTGACACGACACCCCCCAAGTCTCGTGTCACGAGGAGACGTGTCGGGTGCGTGCGGACACGCGCACTGGTCACGTTGACTTTGCATAGCCTGTGTATTAAAGTTTGGGTGTTGCTCTGTGTATTTTTCGAGTTTAAATGTTTTAATCATGTTTAAATTGATTTTTAGGATCTTAATATGTTTAATAATCTGTGTAGATTGGTTTACATGATTAGGTTGGGTGTTATGTGAGATTTTTTGTTTAGAATGGGTGTTTGAAACGGTTTTTCTGATACTGAATTGACACCAAGTTCCTGAGTTTGGCCAAATCAATTCTTCCCATTTCCTTTAATGTCCAGTTGATACAAAACCGGTTTGGTATCAGAAATTTGCCACTATTTTTAATTCCATGTTGTTCTCTGTTTGATTTATACTATGTTTGAATTGTGGGATGTGTTTCAAAACCTGAGAACTCTTTGTTATTTCACTGATTGAGTTTGGTTGATGTGTTGAACACTGTTTTATTTAAAAACCTGAATTTCAATGTATCAATTCCTTTCCTTCTCAAAGAACCTGATAACTCAATCCTATTTTTCCCTTTCATGTGCACTGTTGTTTTTATCCACACAATCAAACCTGAGATGCCATGAAGTTAGCTAGTTTGTTCAGTTATTAACCTGAGTTGTTGGACTGAAACTGGGATTTCAGTTTCATAAACTGTTTGATACATGAGTAATCTCTTTTCCTTTCCTGTTTGCAGTCCATTGTTTGAGTTACACACACATTTTGTTATTGCTGTACACTGGTAATTTCCTTCCACTGTTTTGATTCCTGCTCACATACTATAACTGATGTCCTGCACACCCTTCACTGTTAGATTTTCCTGGACACTGCCCACATACACACACAAGCCTATTGTTCCTGCACTTGGGTAGGAAATTCTTGTGTGTTCCTGCACACACTCAAGTTCTCTCCCTGTTTTCATTTTCTGCAGATATTCACAACTCTTCTAATGCACTGTTTTGATTTTCTTCCACTGTCATTATTTTCCTGTGCACACACTGTTATACTTTATGATGTTAACCTGAAATTCAGTGAAGTTGCTCACTGATTTTGGGTTCTCATTGGAATAGTTGAGTGTTCTTCATGAGATGAACTGGTTGGTTAACTAATATAATTCCTGCATATTTCATTGTGTTACTCCCTTCACAGTTTTTATTTCCTGCCATATTACCATTTCCTGCACAGCATTTCCTTTCCCTGATTTTCCTGAAATTTAGACACACCCACACACACACTGTTCTACACTTGTTCACTGTCATTGTATTTCCTGCACATGTTAGCCTAGCACCCACACTCTTTCCTTTCTTTCACTGCTTGTGTTATCCTGCCATGAAAGTATATACATTCACACACACATTCTTCCTTACTTTACTGTTGTACATAATCACCACCACACATTATTTTCTACACATACACACACCCACACTAGCTTTCTCCTTCCTAATTTATGAGCATTCATGTGTAGGCCATTCATGTGTAGATGTGTGATTGGTATGAAGTGCCTATATATATGTCTATAAATAATTCCCTTGTTAGTTATGATGTAGTTGTTTTAGTCTAGGTATTCTTAGTATAGATTCAATAATATTGTATCTATATATATGATGTGTATGTGCTTAGGTATAAGGAGTACTTGAATGGTGTGTTGTCTAGAATAGAAGTATTAGACCTAGATAGCCTAGTTTAGACTCAACTAGACCTGGTTGACCTAGTTTGACTTCTAGGGTTGACCAGAGTTGACCAAGAGTTGACTTTGGCCTAGATTGACTTAGAATCATATAGAATGCATAGTAGGACTCCATTTTGATATTCTGGACTTGTTGTGACTTGTGCTGTTCTGATTAGGAGCCAGACACCACTCCTTGGACAGTACGTTTCATACCGGACACTCAGTTACAGGCGAGTACATTCTCTGATCATTTCATATCCTGCTTAGAATTATTTCTTGCATTAAATTACTTTACTTGTGCTGTCACGACATTATCACGGATTAGTACTATACGGATCTCTTTATGCGATGTTATCCCCCTCGGGAGCATCGGGTACATTGTGTCATGTACGTTTTACTTTCATCATGTACTCTTGCGCTTTCACTATACATGTACACTCTTGTGAATCATGTACTCTCATGTTCACAGAGCCTTCATGTATACTATCATGTGCACCCTATATGGGCCCCATATGATATCCTGTACAACAACATAATCTGCTTAGATCCTTGTGTACTGATTAGGGAAAACGGGGGAGTGCTAGTAGTCATGTGAATAATTCTTTAGTAGTATAGATCATGTATAACTCTTTAGTGTAGATCATGTACCAATCTGTTCCGTTCACATGTGCTATCCTGTACTCTACATCACTAGCCACTATTAGTTCCTTACTTATAGTAGATATTTCTATTACAGTTCTCTCTCTATTTATATACTGTATTCTTCAGCACTTGTATCTTACTTTACTGCATGTTTATATTTTCTAACCTGCTATGAATTATTGAGATGTACTGTGCTCGCTCCTGTCCTGACTGGACCTGTTAAAAATATTACAGAGGACAAGAAGGAGGCTTGCCTGGACACCTACTATGGGGCAGCCCTTGATGACACCTGTGAGCTGGACCCTCAGGAGGATCCAGCAGTAGCTGAGGACCTTCCCCCGACTGCCTAGACTAGATAGTTAGGCTTTTATCTATGTAGTTGAGACATATTCTAGTTAGACTCTTTATGTGGAGATCAGTTGTATATATTCTTTTATCTGAGACTTGTACTGCTGGGATTATCTTAGACTATTGTTTTATCTATTTCATTTCCTTGAGTTCTATTCATATCGTGATATATCTTCCTTAGTTGTGATTGAGTTTCTATTGCTATGTCACCCCCATTCGGGGAGTATAACTGTTTAGATATTTACATTGTTAGAAGTTGTGACCTAGGACAGCGTTCTACCGCCGACACTGCGGCGTAGGCTGGACGTATTCACGTCTCGTGCCCTTACTCTAGGGTGCGGGTCGTGACACGTTTTTAGTGGTGGTCCATGCAGGTCTAGACTAGAAGTGTAGTGGTACTCGAACTAGAGTATCACTGCAGCCTGCTATAGGATATAGGATATAAATTTTAAGATACTCAATCACTTTAGGAAAATTCCTTTTATTGCCATCTAAATCCTTTTTGTCTGCTGATCCTTTGAATTATATTGTCCGCCTTTGTTATTTCGCTTCTTTCTCAGAAATTGATACTCTTGTTTGTCTATCTTCAGGATGGTAGAGACTCGTTCGCAGCGTGCCGTCCATGAGGATGCTATAGAGGGGACGGCTACCTCTCAGCCAGCACGGCGAGGCCAGGGGACTGCAGCTCTTGTCACCTCAGCTCGTATTGAGACCTCGGCAGCCGCAGCAGGGGGTATGCACCCACCGGCTGGGAGGCAGGACCCGGACTTTCCAGAGGATCCTTTTCAGCCACTACCGCCTCCAGGACATGTGGACGCAGCTCAGATGTTCACTTATTTCCAGCAGGTATGGACCGACAGCAGGCTCGGCAGGACAGAGGCATGGAGTTGGCCGTCACGACAGCCACAGCTCGACCCGTGGTGCAGCAGCAGAGGACGCCAGGGATCGAGCAGTTTCAGAAGATGAGCCCCAGGGACTTCATGGGGACAGAGGGGATCCTGTATGCCGACGAGTGGATCGAGCATATGGAGGAGATCTTCCGCTTGGCCAGGATTCCGGTAGACCTTCAAATCGAGGCAGCAGCTAGCCGGATGCGAGATCTTGCTCGCACCTGGTATCAGTCGGACCCCAGGGTGGGGGTACCAGGGCAGACTTGGGAGCAGTTCAGGGGCTTCTTCAAGAAGAAGTTCTTCCCAGATTCAGCAGTCAGAGCCTTGGAGACCCAGTTTGAGAGCTTGGTCCAGGGGAGCCTCTCAGTTGAGGAGTATGCGGGAGAGTTTGGCCGTCTCGGCAGGTTTGTTGAGGGGTTGAGCGAGACGGCGAAGGCCAAGAGGTTCCGGAAGGGTCTGGTCAAGGAGGTCAAGTCCCTGACCAAGGGGAACAGAGATGCTATATTTGAGGAGATCTTGACGGGAGCGCTGCTAGCAGAGGATGATCTTGAGCTTAGGCTCAAGAGAGGGAGAGACCCAGTTGGGGCAGTAGCAGCAGCGGAGGCCAGGCCAAGAGGCCTCATTTTCAGCACCAGCAGCCCAGGCAGTTTCAGCCGCAGCCGATTCAGCAGAGGCCGGTTCACCAGCAGCAGTTTCAGCATCAGGCACCCAGGCACCAGACAGTCAGTTGCACCTTCTACAAGAAGCCTGGGCATGTCTTCAACGAGTGCAGGAAGAGGCTCGGGAGGTGCCTTCTTTGCGGAGCGGCAGATCACCAGCTGAGGGATTGTGCTAGGTCTGGGGGACGAGCATCCCAGGGAGGAGGAGCCAGAGCAGCAGCAGGCCAGCAGCGGGGACCAGCCCTGCCGACTCAGCAGCAGAGGTTTGTCCAGCTCCAGCAGCAGGCCAGGGGAGGCCAGCATGGGCGAGCTTTCGCCATGGCAGCAGAGGATGCGGAGGTCATCGGAGAGCTGATTGCAGGTTCGATTCTTCTCGACTCCAGTCCAGAATTTGCATTGTTTGATTCTGGTGCATCGTATAGCTTCATTTTAGTATCTTTTGCGATTAGACACGGTATCATAGCTGAATCGTTGCCTAGGACTTACAAGATCACGACCGGGGGTGGTATTATCCTCGTGAGTGATGTTTGTAAGGGTCGGAGAGTAGTTTTGGGAGGCCGTGAGTTGGAGGTGAGCCTGCTCGTAATGCCATTGCCGAACTATGATATAGTACTAGGCATGGATTGGTTGAGCAGGCACCACGCCAGTATCGATTGCAGAGGGGGTAGAGTTCTGTTCAGAGCGCCGGGGGAGCCAGAGTTCGAGTACTCCAGACGTCAGGCAGAGCAGAGCAGCGGTGTCTTCTGTGGAGTCTCGGTCGAGGAGCAGACGATCCCACACCCCTTTATAGCAGAGTATATAGATGTTTTCCCGGAGGAGTTGCCGGGACTGCCACCAGACAGGGACATAGAGTTCTCGATAGACTTGGTTCCAGGAGCGGAACCTATCTCTCAGCATGTCTATCGGGTGAACAACAGCGAGCTAGTGGAGCTGAAGAAGCAAATGGATGAGCTACAGGACAAGGGCTTCATCCGCTCGAGTTCGTCGCCATGGGGTGCACCAGTGTTATTCGTACCGAAGAAGGATGGGTCAGTACGCATGTGTATTGACTATAGGGCACTCAACAACCTCACGATCAAGAACAGATACCCACTGCCGCGGATCGACGATCTATTTGACTAGTTGAGCGGAGCTCGGGTATTTTCCAAGATTGATCTGAGGTCGGAATATCACCAGGTGAAGGTGAAGGGGGAGGATATCCCCAAGACCGCTTTCAGGACGCGGTACGGGCAGTTCGAGTTTTTGGTTATGCCGTTTGGGCTAACCAATGCCCCAGTTGTGTTTATGAACCTGATGAACAAGGTGTTCCATCAGTATTTGGATCACTTTGTAGTAGTGTTTATTGATGATATCTTGATATATTCCAAGACTGAGGAGGAGCACGAGGAGCATTTGAGGATAGTGCTGGAGGTTCTCAGGAAGGAGCAGCTTTATGGAAAACTCTCCAAGTGTGAGTTTTTCTTGGACCGGGTGGATTTTTTGGGGCATGTGGTGACTGGAGATGGTATCTCAATTGACCCCAAGAAGATTGTAGCAGTCGAGGCATGGACAGCGCCGACTTCAGTTGCAGAGATCAGGAGCTTCCTGGGGCTGGCAGGATATTACCGGAGATTTGTGCAGGATTTCTCCCGGATCGCAGAGCCGTTGACACGGTTGACCCGGAAGGATGCTGAGTATGTTTGGTCAGAGGAGTGTTAGGCAGCTTTTGATGAGTTGAAGAAGCGGCTGACGACAGCTTCGATTCTGACGTTGCCTTCAGGATCAGGTGGATTCACTATTTATAGTGATGCTTCAGGGAAGGGGCTGGGTTGTGTGTTGCAGCAGCACGGGAAGGTAATTGCCTATGCTTCCAGGCAGTTACGTCCCCATGAGAAGAATTACCCTACCCACGACCTGGAGCTGGCAGCAATGATTTTTGCTTTGAAACTGTGGAAGCATTATCTGTACGGTGAGCGGGTGGAGATCTTCACAGATCACAAGAGCCTAAAGTATGTGTTCACTCAGAAGGAGTTGAACATGAGACAGCGCAGATGGTTGGAGTTGATGAAGGACTTTGACATTGCACTGCAGTATCATCCAGGGAAGGCCAACGTGGTTGCCGATGCCTTGAGCAGGTATCCGACAGCCATGTGTTTGACCATGGATCGGTATTTGCTTGCCGACTTGGAAAGCCTTAGGATTGAGGTGATCGTACCGGGAGTACAGATGCAGCTATGGGGGATGCAGATTCAGTCAGACTTGGTGGACAGGATTAAGGCGGCCCAGTTCGAGGATGTGGCTTTTCAGAGTATCAGAGAGCAGATCAGTATAGGAGTGGGGGATCCTGAGTTCTCACTTGCAGAGGATGGTACCCTGAGGCACGGTGCCAGGCTATGTGTGCCTAGCGGGGAGCTCAGAGAGCAGATTATGCAGGAGACCCACAGATCTCAGTACTCTATTCACCCGGGTGCCAACAAGATGTACCGAGATCTGCGGGAGCATGTATGGTGGTCAGAAATGAAGCTGGAGGTGTCCCAGTTCGTGGCTAGGTGCTTGGTCTGTCAGCAGGTCAAGGTAGAGAGACAGAGGCCCGGTGGATTGTTGCAGCCGCTGCCCATTCCCGAGTGGAAATGGGAGCATATCACGATGGACTTCGTATCAGGATTGCCGCGTACTCCAGGAGGGAAAGACGCAATTTGGGTTATCGTGGACAGGTTGACCAAATCGGCCCATTTCTTGCCATTCAAGGTGGGTATGTCTACAGAGAGGCTAGCGGAGATGTATATGCGGCAGATAGTCAGGATCCACGGAGTTCCGGTCAGCATCGTCTCAGATCGGGATAGCCGTTTTACTTTCCATTTCTAGAGGAGTCTGCAGACCAGCTTGGGCACTCAGCTCAAGTTTAGTACTGCATACCACCCCCAGACGGACGGACAGTCAGAGCGGACTATTCAGACCCTTGAGGATATGCCGCGGACGTGCGTTCTGGACTTTAGAGGTTCCTGGGAGGATCATCTTCATTTGGTGGAGTTTGCCTATAACAATAGTTTCCAGGCCAGCATCGAGATGTCACCTTTCGAGGCTCTGTACGGGCGTAGGTGCCGTACACCCTTATCCTGGGATGATGTTGGTGAGCGAGCTTTGCTGGGGCCAGAGATGATTGTGGATGCGGCCGAGAAGGTGAAGCTCATCAGGGACAGACTTCGCGTGGCACAGGACAGACATCGGCACTGGGCCGATAGCCACCGGAGATCCTTGGAGTTTGAGGTACAGATTAGAGTAGGATTAGATTTAGGTTGTTGTTTGTAATTTTTGATCATATTTGTTATTTATTAATTGAGACCTTGCTTGTGATTAGGTCGGAGACCAGGTTTTCTTGAGGATATCTTCGACTCGTGGTACGATACATTTTGGTGGAGGCGGAAAGCTTAGCCCGCACTTCATCGGCCATTTCGTTTTCAGTGGAAGAGTCGGTGACGTGGCTTACAGGCTAGACTTGCCGCCTGCACTTGTGGGGGTCCACAACGTATTTCATGTATCACAGTTGAGACGGTACGTGGCTGACCCTAGCCATGTGCTCGATCATTCGGAGATTGAGGTGGGTCCTTCTCTCAGCTATCCAGAGCAGCCTGTGGAGATTCTGGATCGACAGGAGAAGGTTCTGAGGAACCAGGTGATACCCTTGGTACGCGTTGCATGGAGGCATCATTCTCCAGGAGAGTCTACCTGGGAGCGGGAGGATGAGATGCGCGAGCGGTACCCTTATCTTTTTGGACCGTGAGGTATACTTTCTATCCTTCTCATCAGTTGCATTTCGCCTTTCAATTTCGAGGACGAAATTCTTTTAAGGAGGGTAGATTTGTCATTACCACATTTCTAGTTTAAGGGTAAATTTGTCATTTTTGGGGTAAATAAAATTTATTAGTATTAATTAGAATTTATGGGAATTTTTAGAATTTATTTTGGATTTATTTGGACTAGTTTGATTTTTGGTCAGTTTTGACTCATGTAGACCAACCTAGGAACTAACCATGGTTAGTTGGGCTTGGTTAGGTCAAGTGACCCTAGTCTAACCTAGTGTGACTCAAGTTAGTGGTTAGTGATTCATAGAACTTGAATTAGGAATGTAGAAATCAATTGATTTGATAAATGGCTTGTGGTTTCACAAGTCATTTTGTGACTTAGCTAGATTGGACTAACAAACCTAGCTCAACCCTAACCCAAAGCCAAGTGGTCAGCCATCCCTAGCTGAAACTAGGGATTCCCCCATTATAAATATCCTCCTAGTTTTTAGGGCTAGCCTCCCTCCTTAGGAAAAATAGATCCAAGAAGAAAGATGTGAGTTCTTGTCTTAGTAAATTCATTAAAATTCCATTTTAGGTCCTAAAATCCTCAAATTTGTTGCAATAGTTTCTAATGATGATTTTCTTGCTGCTATGAATGTTTGGTTCAGTTTGGATTTGATTGGAAGGATTTGGGATACCAAGAGAGGAGCTAACAAAGGGTTTTTCCATTGAAACTTCTCATTGAGGTAACTTCTCCAAATTTCCATGAAACTCCATGTAGTCTTCACCAATAGGGAGCCCTAAGAGTCCCCCTAAGGTCAGTATAGGATTCGTGTCCTGTGTCAGTGGTTTCGTGTCCGTTCTGGACACTTATCAGTCTTGTGTCATAGGTGTTCGACCAAATGCCTCTGAGAGTTCGACTTTATTGTTTTTAAATTCTGTTTGAATAGGATTGTAGATCCTTGTGTTCTCTTTAATTTTTGTGAAGACACCATGGTCGTTTCGTGTCTGTGTCGGGTGCAAACCAGCCTGGACACGCGTGCGTGCACTGGCTCGGGACTGTGTTGTTTCCCCTGCTACTCGGGGCCAACAACTCGCTGGACACGGCGACTCAGGCCGTGCCATTTGGCATGGAGCTTGGGGCTGTGTTTGACACGACACCCCCCAAGTCTCGTGTCATGAGGAGACGTGTCGGGTGCGTGCGGACACGCGCACTGGTCACGTTGACTGTGCATAGCCTGTGTATTAAAGTTTGGGTGTTGCTCTGTGTATTTTTCGAGTTTAAATGTTTTAATCATGTTTAAATTGATGTTTAGGATCTTATTATGTTTAATAATCTGTGTAGATTGTTTTACATGATTAGGTTGGGTGTTATGTGAGATTTTTGGTTTAGAATGGGTGTTTGAAACGGTTTTTCTGATACTGAATTGACACCAAGTTCCTGAGTTTGGCCAAATCAATTCTTCCCATTTCCTTTAATGTCCAGTTGATACAAAACGGTTTGGTATCAGAAATTTGCCACTGTTTTTAATTCCATGTTGTTCTCTGTTTGATTTATACTATGTTTGAATTGTAGGATGTGTTTCAAAACCTGAGAACTCTTTGTTATTTCACTGATTGAGTTTGGTTGATGTGTTGAACACTGTTTTATTTAAAAACCTGAATTTCAATGTATCAATTCCTTTCCTTCTCAAAGAACCTGATAACTCAATCCTATTTTTCCCTTTCATGTGCACTGTTGTTTTTATCCACACAATCAAACCTGAGATGCCATGAAGTTAGCTAGTTTGTTCAGTTATTAACCTGAGTTGTTGGACTGAAACTGGGATTTCAGTTTCATAAACTGTTTGATACATGAGTAATCTCTTTCCCTTTCCTGTTTGCAGTCCATTGTTTGAGTTACACACACATTTTGTTATTGCTGTACACTGGTAATTTCCTTCCACTGTTTTGATTCCTGCTCACACACTATAACTGATGTCCTGTACACCCTTCACTGTTAGATTTTCCTGGACACTGCCCATATACACACACAAGCCTATTGTTCCAGCACTTGGGTAGGAAATTCTTGTGTGTTCCTGCACACACTCAAGTTCTCTCCCTGTTTTCATTTTCTGCAGATATTCACAACTCTTCTAATGCACTGTTTTGATTTTCTTCCACTGTCATTATTTTCCTGTGCACACACTGTTATACTTTATGATGTTAACCTGAAATTCAGTGAAGTTGCTCACTGATTTTGGGTTCTCATTGGAATAGTTGAGTGTTCTTCATGAGATGAACTGGTTGGTTAACTAATATAATTCCTGCATATTTCATTGTGTTACTCCATTCACTGTTTTTATTTCCTGCCACATTACCATTTCCTGCACAGCATTTCCTTTCCCTGATTTTCCTGAAATTTAGACACACCCACACACACACTGTTCTACACTTGTTCACTATCATTGTATTTCCTGCACATGTTAGCCTAGCACCCACACTCTTTCCTTTCTTTCACTGCTTGTGTTATCCTGCCATGAAAGTATATACATTCACACACACATTCTTCCTTACTTTACTGTTGTACATAATCACCACCACACATTATTTCCTACACACACACACACCCACACTAGCTTTCTCCTTCCTAATTTATGAGCTTTCATGTGTAGGCCATTCATGTGTAGATGTGTGATTGGTATGAAGTGCCTATATATATGTCTATAAATAATTCCCTTGTTAGTTATGATGTAGTTGTTTTAGTCTAGGTATTCTTAGTATAGATTCAATAATATTGTATCTATATATATGATGTGTATGTGCTTAGGTATAAGGAGTACTTGAATGGTGTGTTGTCTAGAATTGAAGTATTAGACCTAGATAGCCTAGTTTAGACTCAACTAGACCTGGTTGACCTAGTTTGACTTCTAGGGTTGACCAGAGTTGACCAAGAGTTGACTTTGGCCTAGATTGACTTAGAATCATATAGAATGCATAGTAGGACTCCATTTTGATATTCTGGACTTGTTGTGACTTGTGCTGTTCTGATTAGGAGCCAGACACTACTCCTTGGACAGTACGTTTCATACCGGACACTCAGTTACAGGCGAGTACATTCTCTGATCATTTCATATCCTGCTTAGAATTATTTCTTGCATTAAATTACTTTACTTGTGCTGTCACGACATTATCACGGATTAGTACTATACGGATCTCTTTATGCGATGTTATCCCCCTCGGGAGCATCGGGTACATTGTGTCATGTACGTTTTACTTTCATCATGTACTCTTGCGCTTTCACTATACATGTACACTCTTGTGAATCATGTACTCTCATGTTCGTGACAACTAACACTCTAAAAGAGGCGGTCGATGATGGCCTTTGATCGCGCTACACGCGAATCGCACGAGCCTTCGGTTTTTCTTCTCCGATCGGTTCTCCTCACCTTCAAGAGCGGGGTTCGCTACCTCAGCTCTCGCCGACGGCATGACGTGCTGTGGCACCATCAGTGGAGGCATACACAAAGTGGCTCCGGCCACTTTCTTTCCTTTTTCGGTAGCGTTTCTCTTTGGGGCCATTGATCAAAAGCTTCGAGAACTTGAAGAGGGAGAAGATGAAGAGCTCGAAAAGAAAAGAGTTTTGAGTAAAAGTATTTTCTCTCTTTTATCAGCTATTTATAGCCTAAAAGCTATCCATACCAGTCGTGCCAATCGTGCCTAAAACTCGGAGTCGGTTACAACTCTTGCATGAACCAATTACACAGAAAGGATTTTTATTCCAAGTATTCCAAATTTTGAAGTTTGTTAAATTTGAAAATTTTGAAGGGGGTCTTGTAGAAGCTCAAAAAGTATGAACATCATCATGTGCTACTCATAATTGGCGCCAGCACTCAAATAGACAAATGGTGATAGATAGCAGATGGCGCATGACATCAATTAGTAGTGGACTTCAAATGCCTCTGGCTGACACGTGGCAAGCTTCCTCGAAAAGTTGAAACAGTTTTAATCATAACTGACAGCACGTCAATCAAGAAAAATCTGTTTCGAATCCCTAATGCGTGGCTCTCGAGAAGATTATGTTAGATTTGTCATAATGACTGACAGCTACCTTGTGTCATTAGTAGTTGGCGCAAGGTAATCAATAAATCACGCAGGGTGCTTTAAAACAACAAATAGCGCTCAGTGTCATTCGATAGTGGCGCTATCCGATCAAATCATCCAAAAGCAGTTAGATGATGTAGAGTGCATGCCACTTATCTCGAAAAACGTGTATGTGAAACTGTCTACGACCAAGCGTATCTCTATCACAGAATGCCATGCGTCCAAGCAGTTAAACCAACCGTTCGTGCGACTGGATGAATGGCACGCCAAATGCAGTATGAGCCAATCAGGATAACTACTTAACAGTTATCTCTAAACTCTATAAATAGAGTTTTAAATTACTTTCAAAGCATCACTAAGGATCATAATCTCCTGAGCACTTGATGTAGCACTCTCCAAAGGCTTTCTTCTTTGACATCGCATCATCCAAGGGATAAAGTGATTGTCTTCTGATCAGATTCCTATAGTTGTACTTCCCCAGAAATCAACTTGTACTCTTGTACACACTCTTCTCAGTTTGTAATCAAACAACTTTTGTTTTTCTAAATACTACAACCACTGGACTCGAGACCGCTTACTCCATCATCTCCAATCGACGTGTACCTAACTGATCGCCAGATCCGACGAGCACCCACCGCCCCTATGGATCGGGAACTACCTCCGAATCCATCACTGTTGGCCACCTCGACCTCGTGTCGATGCGTCGCCAGTCTGATGAACGCCCTCGCCTCCGGCTCGTCGTCGCAGCCGTGCGTCCAGCCCAACGATCATCAGAGCACGGCCCCGAGCACCACCGATCTCCGTGCTGGAGCACCAGCAATGGTGAACAGCCCTCCCTTCTACTCTCTCTCGACTGCCTCTCCAAATCACCCCTCTACACTTTTTTCTCTCTTCACACTTTCCTCTTTCTCTTTCTTTTTCTCTGTCTCTTATTATAATTTTATTATTTTAGTTAAAGAGTAACTCATCATTATTAAGATTTGAGCAAATTTTTTGTTTAATAAATTATTTGAGTTTTAATAAATGATTGGTGGGCTAAAGTTTTGGATTTGGGGCTTTAGGCCTAAATTTGGATAAATAATATTCATTCCATACTTAACATCATTAAATATAATATATATATATATATATATATATATATATATATATATATATATATATATATATATATATATTAGCTATAAGATTAATCAAGGGCTTTGAAGAAATATATGTATATGTAAGAGAACTTGGGCCTTGGCTGTATAAATTTTAGTATAATAAAGTTCTTTTAGCCTTAAGCCCACAAAACTAAAATCTTGAAATAATTAATTTTTGGGCTTTTATACATATAGATATGTTGGTCTTATATTTTTCGTATGTAAAAAGTTTTGTATAAACAACTAGACTTAATAAAGAATTTGGGCCTTATATAGATTTCTTACTATTGGGCTTTCTATTTAACCCTTTAAATAATTTGGATTAAACTACTTGAGTAGTATTTTCCTACAATTAAATATATAATATTAGGCTTTATATATCTAATAAGTTTTATATATACAATAATAATTTCTAAATAGTTTATAAATATTATTCCAAATTAGTAGGTATATATTTTCTAAATAAGATTTTCTTTTCCAAAAAGATTTTCCCTTTTTAATTAAATTGTTTCGAAAAATAGCTAATCAAACATTTCCTATTTCCTTGTAAATTCGGACCTCTTCGCATCAACCCTGGCTATCGAACAAACATGGGCATTGATAGATCGTTGCACCACCACCAGGCATGATAGCTTGCCATTTGTTGTTTATTTACTTTAGCTCACCATATTGCATGTATTTATTTATTATTTATTTTCTGCAATATAAAACTAGTTTTTTAAATCGTATTTAGTTGCAATTATTATTTAGTTCTGCTTTTCTTTACTTTTGTTTATTTCTATGTATATTGACCTAAAATTAAGAGACTACCCTTTTGTTTGTGACGCATTCATTAGCCTCGCAACGTGTATGCCACAAGTCATAAGTCGTATAAAGAATTCGGACTTGTGTATCGACTGATCATCGGTATGTACAGGACGAGTGTTAGGTTATAACTATAAATAGGATGGCATGCTAGAAGACTTAGTAGTTATTAGAGTTAGGGTATTGAGTAGGAAGAATATAATTGGATGTTGACCACCCCTATCTATTGTAGACTCGCTCATTGCTGCGGAATAGTAGGTAGACTATATGCTATAGACTCACTCGATAATGAGGAATGATATATACAATTTAGAATCACTACTGAGATACTATTTATTTTGACTAGACTTGAAGGTCATGCGACCATGCACTATTCTCGATTGCATTACGCCTAGAGTGGTTAAGTGGCCTTTATTTGTTTAGGTATACATACTTTTCTACATTATTTATATACCTATGCCTGATCAGGATATGGAATAGTATTTTGTCGCAAAATAGTGTGTTACCCCTTGTCCCTGTTTGGTTGTAGGGGTGGTTCAATGTTTCGATGAGAAAATACTTGACTGTGTTCCTAATGAGGATTATTATTGAGCAGTTTATACTCAGTCATATGACATTTTTTTGTATCTTGTTACATTTTTCATAGGAGCCTGTGATCTCTCCATGTGTAGGTCTTTATGACTTTCCATGGGAGTACCAGCTAAGATTGTATTCCTTTCTCTATCTATCGAAGAGGTCTTGCCCTTGGACGATCCTTTGCTGCTTGTGACGAATTCTTTTATTTGTTATTTATTTCTTTCCTATCTAGACGCTTGATAGTGGATTTATCTCGACCCAGCAACTTGCTCAATGACTTTCATAACTGATTTAATAAAAAAATTATATCTTCATTATCCGTGGGTGAGATTTAGTGAGCCATGACTATCTACATACTGGACTTACAGCTTACATATATTTGTTATATGGCTGACATGTTTACGTTCCTAGTCCTATGTATATTGAGACTAGGGCATTATATGTTTTTGTGGTAGCCCATGTGTAGAACAGTTGAGCACCTCTAAAGGAGGGATGAATAGAGTGAGTGCGAGTGCAGCAGAAAATAATCACCAATTTTAAAATAATAATCAGATAACTATGGCAGTAAGTAAGAGACAGTAAATAAATATAGTAAGAGATAGAGAGATCAAACTCAGTGACGCAGCGATGTATACTGGTATCCCTCTGGGAGGACTAATCTAGTCTCGAGTACTCTTGTTCGATGTTAATCCACTAAGGTACAAGCTAATTGAGAGCTTATAGTCTCTTATAACACCGTGCTTGGTGACAAGTGCACGACCAACTTTACAACATCGTGCTTGGTGACGAGCGCACGACCGGCTCCACAACAAAGATAATTTCTGTACTTTAAACAACCTCTTTACAACTCTTGAGAACCAAAAGACTCTAGATCGAAATAGATATTATTGGCTTTTGGCTAAGAGGAGTGTAGGTGTGATATGAAAACCTTTGATCGGGTGAAAACACTTATTGAATAGAGAAGAGAAGATGAAGAATGAATGAGAGATTTGGAATGAAAAATTCTCTTCTATTTATAGGTGTTTTCTAGGACCGAACTCGGGCAGAGTTCTGATGCAAAATTTTTGCATAGGAACGTTGCATGCAGATTTGGAGGCAACAAATATTTGAATTTAAATAGACCGAACTCGGGCAGAGTTCGGACCGAACTCGGGCAGAGTTCGGACCGAACTCGGGCCGAACTCGATTTGAGTTTTGTCTAGGAAAAATGTTAAACATTTGTAAAATGTTGTTGCAGAATGGAATAGAACTTTTTGGTAGATGCAATAAGAATAGGTAGGCTGTATAGAAAAGTGGACTAAGATTAACCTAAGCCAGTATTGCCTAGTCGATCTTATAATTTATATCCTAGACTCAATAAAGATAAAATACATAATAAATTGTAAAATGACACGAACTAGATTCCAATGAAAGTAAGCTTCAGACTGATGATTTACGTGCTTGATGATACAGTAGTACGCTTGTTGATATTGATTTCACAAGTCCTGAAATGATTAGCAGCAGTTCGTATATTTTGTGTATTGACTTAAGTTCATATCGATTATTAAAATCGGGTGTGACCATAGAATGGGCCAACAATCTCCCCCATTTGATAATTAACAAACTTGAGTCTATCCCAAAATATATCTAAAATAGAAAAAATAAAATTACCTGAAGAAAATGGTTTTGGTAGTCAGAAAATGGTTTTGGTAGTCTTTCTTTGATTGTTGATTGTTGATTGTTGATTTTGGTATAAGTGCTCTTTCTCCCCCTTTGTCAATAAAAAAATGGTTTTGGCTCCCCCGTAATGTGTGAATCCAACAATGTTCATCAAACAGACAAAGTAATACTAGAGAGATAACCAAATAACAACAGTTCCACAAAGTGCATAAAAGAAATAACTAGTATTGAAAATACTGAAAATGTCATGCATAATAGAAAGATGCAACCATCATCATCATCACAAAGTGCTAATAAATGTCTAACTGTGAAGTTTAGACATAAAAAAAAATACATCATAGATCATCATCTATCAGCCCTATCCACAACATCCACTAGCTCAAGTCCACATCACATCGAAGTGTCGTCACCGCTAGGAGCATCCGGAGGAAAATATGTAGCAGTAGGATCGAAGTGAGGGAATGTCGTCTCATCTTTGAACCTGGGTCCAGGGAAGCTGAGGTGAGGAAGTATGGTAACTGGATGTGATGGGTCATGGGAGAAACTCCAGTAAAGATCAGCAATGCCGTTCCGCAACACCTAAGCCTAGGTAATATGGCGGAACTCGGATGTAGGACCGTTGAGCACCTCTAGAGGGGGATAAATAGAGTGTGTGTGTGCAGCAGAAAATAATCAACAATTAAAACTTTAAACTATGTCAGTGAAATAAGAGACAGTAAATATAATTCAGCAAGAGATAGAGAATTCAAACTCAGCGACACAGCGATGTATACTGGTGTCCCTCTGAGAGGACTAATCCAGTCTCGAGTACTCTTGCTCGATGTTAATCCACTATAGCACAAGTTTAACTGAGAGCTTGCAGTCTCTTACAACACCGTGCTTGGTGACAAGTGCACGACCGACTTCACAACACCGTGCTTGGTGACGAGCGCACGACCAGCTCCACAACAAGAAAAGTTGCTAAACTTGGAACGACCTCTTTACAACTCTTGGAATACCAAAAAACTCTAAATCAACTCTGATATTACTGGCTTTTGGCTGAGAGGTGTATAGGTATGATTTGAAAATCTTGGATCGTTTGAAAACACTCGAATAGTTGAGAAGAGAAGATGAAGAGTGAATGAATGATTTGAAATGAAAAGTTCTTCTCTATTTATAGGTGTTTTCTGGGATCGAACTCGGACAGAGTTCGGGCAGAGTTCGGATGCAGATGTCTCGCAAAGAGACGTTGCTCGCAGATTTGGAGGCAATAGAAGTTTGAATACAAACTGACCGAACTCGGACAGAGTTCGGGCCGAACTCGGGCCGAACTCGGTTATGAGTTCTGTCAGGAGATTTTCGAAATATTTTATCAGAAATTATTTTCAAAGATATTTTGGAATATTTTATAAAATGATATATGAGTGGTAATGGGTAGGCTTTTTAGAATATGGACTGAGATAACCCTAAGCCAGTATTACCAAAACTGATTTTACAAAATAAATCCAAGACTCAATAAAATATAAAATACAGAATAAAATATAAAATGAGTCATCTTCAGATTGATGATGTTGATGCTTCGTTGATGCAGTACAACGTCCGTTGAAATTGATTTCATATATCCTGAAATGATTAGCAGCAGTTTGTATATTTTGTGTATTGACTTAAGTGCATGTTGATTATCGAAATCGGGTGTAACCATGGAATGGGCCAACAATCTCCCCCATTTTGATAATTGACAAACTTGAGTCTATACCAAAATATATCTTTATGAAATAGAACAAAATACAAGTACCTGAATAAAAAAGATGGTTGATTTTGTTTTTAGATTTGTATGCTTTGTTTTTTGGTATGTGTACTCTTTTTCTCCCCCTTTGTCAAATAGTAAAATGACTTGGCTCCCCCGTAAAGTCTGAAGCCAACAATAGAAAACAAAAGACAAAGTGAAGCAAAAGAGACATGATCACAGCATAAAACAACTACTATGGAAAGAAAATGCTGGAAATAAAGTACTGAAAATGTCATACTAAAAAATGTTGAGTACAATCATCAGAAAATGTCTAACTAATGAGTTTAGACATAAAAAGAAAAACTACATCAAAGCATAAAGATCATCATCTAACAAGTATCCACTATCCAAAAGCTGAACCCACGTCACATAGTGGGGTTGTCAGCACTAGGAGCCTCTGGAGGAAAGTAGGCTGCAGTGGGGTCGAAGTGCTGGAAGGAAGCCTCATCTGTGAACCGAGGACCCGGAAAGCCTGGGTGAGGCAGGATGGTGATCGGATGGACTAGATCATGGGCTAGGCTGTAGTGGAGGTCAGCAATCCCGTTCTTCAGCACCTGAGCCTGAGAGATGCGTCGAAACTCCGAATCAAGATAACCTTGATGATGTTGCGCAGATATAGCAACAAAATCATCAAAGCGCTGATAGAAAGCCGGATCAAATCCCGGGGCAGGGGCTGAAGCAGGAGCAGCATCAGGAATCTCAGCGTCAGCAGCTGGAGCAGGCTGAGCTCTAGGAGACAGAGGTGGAGCAGGAAATCAGCGTGATCTGGTAAGCTCGATAGGAGTGGAGGAGAATGCACAAGTTTGAAGATCAATCTCAAAACGGCGAAAGATAGATGCCAAGTGCATAGGATATACCAGATTCCTTCCTGCATTTCTGCAGTTCAGCATCCAGGACATCATGGTCTTTGGGATAGAGAATGGAATACCAAAATGAATGTGGTATAAAGCAGGGAGTTCCAAGAAGGTCACTTCATCTGTGGATCCTTTCTTTGGAAGGAGTACAGAAAAAATCATGCGATGAAGTTCATAAAAAGATTGGTTCAAATTCTTTGCATAAACCCTACGAGGAACAGGGTTTGGATGACAAATAAGTTCCCTGAAAGAGGCAAGGGTAACATCTGCAGGGAATTGGACATGGGTAATGTCAACCAATGCTTCACCAAGATCAGGAACATAGAAAAATTTACTGATATCGGTAGCACTGAATTCTAATTCTTTCCCAGCAATGCAAGAATAGAAGTTTCCGTTAGGTTTTACTTGCAAGTTGCAGTAAAACATTCGGATAGCATTGTCAAAAATATTTTCTGCTACCTCGAAGAAATCTCGGTAGCCTAAGTGGTCAAAAGTAGGAGCATATTCAGAAAATATGGTAAAATTAACAAAAGCTCCATAGCAAATATTACGACCAGAAAAGGAATCGAACTAAAGATCAGAAAATTCTTTGTCCGGAAACAAAGTAGAATCATAGTCTTCTGCATCTATTGGTCGTGCTGGACTGAATAGACTAGCTGGTGTATAATCAGAAGATGAGGAGGCACCTTGGGAAGATGATCCTCTATGATGTTTAGGAGCCATGGAGAAGGTAGAAGAGAAAAAGGAATACCTTTTTGAGAAAGGAGGAAGTTGAGAATGTTGAAACGCCCACCAGATCTCTTAGATTTCTTGCTAGGATGGAGGAAGAAATTTTAGGGAGGAAGAAGATGTTTCTACGGGTTGGAGTGTAGAAAAGATGGTTAAAAGAGTTGAATTTATAGAGTTTAGGGCTGGCTGTTCGGTTCTGGAAATTAATACAGCGCCGACCGAACTCGGTCCGAACTCGGTCAGAGTTTGGCCCGAGTTCGGTCACTTGTATTACCGAGACAATAAATGCAGTTCTGGTTGGTTAAAAGTAACTTTATGACTTTTGACTCTAGTATTTAATAACGTACTCTATTTATGGGTTAACTGTAGGGGTTATCCCAGCTAACGGAGGTTCACCGGGGAACTCTTAAGTACCGTTTCGTTTCGACCGTAGTCGTGGTGACAGACATACCCTTTTTAGGTTTGTACCCAAAAATAATTTCCGTTAACTAAATTTCAAAGTTGCAAGTCATAAAATTAATTTTAATTACAATATTATATTATGAATCTGAAAATTCAAGTATACCGAGCTCACGTCTCATTATGTTAAAACGGTCTTCAGCCAATGGTTTTGTGAATATGTCTGCTAGTTGATGATCTGTGTCAATAAATTCTAAGCAGATATCCCCGTGTTGTTGATGATCACAAAGAAAATGATGTCTTATCTCTATGTGCTTTGTGCGTGAATGACAGATAGGGTTCTTAGTCAGATTAATAGTGCTAGTGTTGTTACAATAAATAGAAACTTTAGTGTAGTACAAATTGTAGTCCTCTAAGGTTTGCTTCATCCATAAAATCTGAGCACAACAACGTCCTGCGGCGATATACTCAACCTCAGTTGTTGATAATGCTACTGAATTTTGTTTCTTGCTAAACCAAGAGACTAAGGCCTTTCCTAGGAAATGACATGTGCCGCTGGTACTTTTACGGTCCACTTTACATCCTGCAAAATCCGCATCCGAGTAACCTATCAGGTCAAAGGATTTGGTTTTAGGATACCATAAGCCGACTGTAGAAGTTCCTTTAAGGTATCGAAAGATACGCTTAACGGCACTAAGATGTGATTCCTTAGGATTTGCCTGATAACGTGCACAAATACAAACACTAAACATAATATCAGGACGACTAGCAGTTAAATATAATAAACTACCAATCATACCTCGATACTTATGCTGATCGATAGGTTTGCCACTTTCATCAGCATCAAGCTTTGTAGATGTAGCCATAGGAGTCCCGATTGGCTTTACATTCTCGAAGTCGTACTTTTTCAGTATGTCCTTCGTGTACTTAGCCTGGTTGATGAATGTTCCTTTTGAGTGCTGTTTAATTTGAAGTCCTAGGAAGAAGTTTAGGTCTCCCATCATACTCATCTCAAATTCACTCTGCATACACTTAGCAAAATCTTGACAGAGTTTTTCGTTAGTAGAACCGAATATTATGTCATCTACATAAATTTGCACTAGGAGGATATCATCATTCAAGGATTTTATAAACAAAGTAGTATCAACCTTTCCTTTTGAAAAACCATTATTAAGTAAGAAGGCACTTAGGCGCTCATACCAAGCACGAGGTGCTTGTTTGAGTCCATAAAGGGCTTTCTTAAGCTTGAAGACGTGATCAGGTTTTTAAAAATCTTCAAAACCAGGGGGTTGTTTCACAAAAACTTCCTCTTTTAAAAATCCATTTAAAAATGCGCTTTTCACGTCCATTTGAAATAATTTAAAATCATTATAACATGCAAATGCACAAAACATATGGATGGCTTCTAGTCTAGCAACGGAGCATAGGTCTCATCATAATCAATTCCTTCTTCTTGATTATAACCTTGTGCCACTAGACGTGCTTTGTTGCGTAGAACTTGTCCATCTTCACTGAGTTTATTTTGGAACACCCATTTGGTACCAATTATAGATTGACCAATGAGTTTAGGAACGAGTTCCCAAACTTGGTTTCTCTCAAATTGATTTAGTTCCTCTTGCATAGCAAAAATCCAAAACTCATCAGTAAAAGCATCATCTACATTCTTAGGTTCTATTTGAGAAATGAATGCTACATTTGCTGCTATTTCAGAATCCTTAAGAGATGAACGTGTACTTACACCTTTAGATACATCACCTATGATGAGTGTCTCTAGATGATCTGGCAAGAATTTTAATGAATCAATCTTTTGGGTCAGATCTTCCACAGTACTCTTCTCAGTTTTTCCATGTATATCTTCATCATCACTGTCGCTAGATCTGTGACTATTTAACTCATCAAAAGTAACATTAATAGTTTCTTCAACAATCATAGATCTTTTATTGAAAATTCTATATCCCTTACTCTTAGCAGCATATCCGAGAAATATCCCGTCATTTGCTTTGGAGTCAAACTTTCCCAAGTTATCCTTGGTGTTCAGGATAAAACAGCGACATCCAAAAACTTTAAAGTAAGAAATGTTTGGAATCCTTCCAAACCAAAGCTCATATGGTGTTTTCTTCGAGAATGGTCGAATTAACACCCTATTCAAAATATGACAGGCTGTACTAACAGCTTCTGTCAAAAAATATTTAGGAAGATTATACTGATTCAGTATGACTCTAGCCATTTCGCTTAGAGTACGATTCTTCCGCTCCACAACACCATTCTATTGGGGAGTTCTAGGACAAGAAAATTCATGGTAATATCCACTATCATCACAAAACTTTTTGAAATCAGAATTTTCGAATTCGCCACCATGATCACTTCGAATACGAGTAATCATGAAGCCTTTTTCGTTTTGTACCTTTTTGCAAAATATCTGAAATTTAAAAATTGTATCACTTTTGTTTGATAAGAAATAAACCCAAGTAAAACGAAAGAAATCATCAACAAAAACAAAAGCGTAGAGCTTACCGCCAAGACTAGCGACTCTACTAGGACCAAATAAATCCATGTGAATTAACTGCAAAGGTCTAGAAGTACTTACAGCGTTGATGGATTTAAAAGTAGACCTATGTGCTTTGTTCTTTTCACAGTCAGCACATACCATATCTCTCTTGAATGGAATCTCAGGGAGTTCTCTTACCAACTTCTTTGTACTTAGTCGTGAGATAGTATCCATGTTTGCATGTCCTAGTCTCATGTGCCATAGCCAGCTTTCATCTTGATTGGCTACTAGGCACCTACCTGCATTATTAGTATTCTCCAAAAAGAAAACATAAATATTGTCTTCTCTAATCCCTTTATATATGGGATCACCAGATGACATATCATATATGGTACATTTATCTTTCACAAAATTGATACCATAACTATTATCTGCCAAATGACTTATGCTTAATAGGTTATGTTTCAATTCTGTTACTAGACAAACATCCTTTATTACTGGATAGGGAGAAATACCTACAGCACCATTACCAATTATATCACCTCTCAAATTATTTCCAAAGGAGACATATCCTTCTTTCTTTATCGATAGCGTAGCGAACAAAGATGTATCACCAGTCATGTGTCGCGAACATCTGCTATCGAGGATCCATTTGCTTTTAGCATGAGATGGTTGAGGGTCCACCTACAAGACAAGTAGATGAATCCTTTAGTACCCATTTTCTGAAGGGTCCATTCTGATTAGCTTTAGGTCTCCAGATTAAAGTGTGATTGTCAATAAGCTTTCTTGCCAAATAATACTGTGATATGTGTCCATGCGTGCCACAATAAGTGCAAGTAAGTTTAGAACCAGATGTGGTCACAACTGTGTTTACATGCTTGTTTGGTTTCTTAGAGAACCTATAAGTGAAAGCATGGTGATAGTCGTGTTTCTTCTGTACTTTCTTATTTTTAGTCTTCTTAGGTGTATGCTTAGCATTAGGACTAAACTTAGGCTGTGTCACAGGTATTGCCTGTTTGCCTAACTTGATTTCTAACTTTTTAGAAATGCAATAGACTCTTCATATCTAGCAGTCATATCTGAGAGTCTTTGTTCTGTTACTAAGTGCTTCTTCTTCTCTATGTCATATAGTTCTTGCATCTTGACATAGTTTCTTTCTTTCTTTTCAATTTTGAGGGTAGCCTCATGATAGTCTACCTTGAGTTTGGCTATCTCTTCCGTGTTACCGGTAGTAGACGTCTCTTTAATATCTTCAATAAGATTGGACAGTCTAGCTAACTCGGTTGTGTATGCCTTAATCTCTTTTCGAGATTGCTTATACTTATCGAGCACAGTTTTGTGATCTTCAAGTAGTTCGCTAAAGGCATTTTCTAATTCATCGAAAGTAAAATCATCATATAGAGGGTTTGAAGATACCTTATCAAATGCCATAAGACAGACATTTGTATTGCCGCAGGGTCTGTCCTCTTCTTCTGTATCACTGGCATCACTTTCATGCCAGATACTTGTGTTGGCATACTTTCGACCAGATGTTGCTTTTCTGCTTGATCTTGATCTGTCATATGGACTGCTTTTCTTTGAAGTTGGACAGTCCTTCTTCATGTGCCCCGTCTTCTTGCATCCAAAGCAAATGGTTTCATCTTCATTGCTTTCTTGGATATCCCTCTTCCTTCTGCTTGATTTCTCAAACTTTAGGAATTTTCGGAAGTTCTTCACAAGTAGGGCTTGTTCATCACCACTTGATGATTCTTCATCAGAGTCGTTGCATGTTGATTTTCTTGCTTGAGCTTTGAAAGTAATAGATTTTTCTTTTGGTGTTGCTTATTCAAACTCTTGCAAATCAAGTTCATGGGTCATCAGCTTTCCTATCATTGTTTCCAAGGACATAGTGGTGAGATCGTTTCCTTCAATGATTGTTGTGGATTTTGGATTCCAGTTCTTGGTTAGCGCCCGCAACACTTTTTTATATCTTCTCATGATTGTTGTAATCCTTACCAAGAGATTGCAAAGGATTAGTTATATCAAGAAAACGAGTAAACATCTGTGTAATTGACTCACCGGGTTTTATCTTAAAAGATTCATATTCCTGTGTCAGTCTACTAATTTTGGATTCTTTCACTTGGGAAGTGCCTTCATGAGTTACCTCAAGAAGTTTCCAAATTTCGTGAGACGTTTTACAGGTTGAAACTCTGTTGAACTCCGTTTTGTCAATTGCACAGAATAGTGCATTGATGGCACGAGCATCTAGACTAGCCTTAGCTTTTTTAGCTTCAGTGTATTTGTCATGAGGCTTGTCTACAAGCTGGCCTTCAACCACTGTGGGTGCTGGTTTCTTATAACCATCAATGACTATAGACCAAAGATCAAAGTCAAGAGATTTTAAGAAGAAAATCATTCGTGTTTTCCAATAGATATAATTAGTACCATCAAAAAGTGGGGGTCTATTTATGGATTGCCCTTCACCATTGAATATTGATTTCACGGCTGCCATATATACACTCTGAGGTTTGTTATATAAAAATATAACCTGCTCTGATACCAATTGTAGGACCGTTGAGCACCTCTAGAGGGGGGTTAATAGAGTGTGTGTGTGCAGCGGAAAATAATCACCAATTAAAACTTTAAACTATGGCAGTGAAATAAGAGACAGTAAATATAATGCAGCAAGAGATAGAGAATTCAAACTCAGCAACACAGCGATGTATACTGGTATCCCTCAGAGAGGACTAATCCAGTCTCGAGTACTCTTGCTCGATGTTAATCCACTATGGCACAAGCTTTAACTGAGAGCTTGCAGTCTCTTACAACACCATGCTTGGTGACAAGTGTACGACCGACTTCACAACACCGTGCTTGGTGACGAGCGCACGACCAGCTCCACAACAAGAAAAGTTGCTGAACTTGGAACGACCTTTTTACAACTCTTGGAATACCAAAAGACTCTAAATCAACTCTGATATTATTGGCTTTTGGCTAAGAGGTGTATAGGTATGATTTGAAAATCTTGGATCGTTTGAAAACACTCGAATAGTAGAGAAGAGAAGATGAAGAGTGAATGAATGATTTGAAATAAAAAGTTCTTCTCTATTTATAGGTATTTTCTGGGACCGAACTCGGACAGAGTTTGGGCAGAGTTCGGATGCAGATATCTCGCAAAGAGACGTTGCTCGCAGATTTGAAGGCAACAGAAGTTTGAATACAAACTGACCGAACTCGGACAGAGTTCGGGCCGAACTCGGGCCGAACTCGGTTATGAGTTCTGTCAGGAGATTTTTGAAATATTTTATCAGAAATTATTTTCAAAGATATTTTGGAATATTTTGTAAAATAATATATGAGTGGTAATGGGTAGGCTTTTTAGAATATGGACTGAGATAACCCTAAGCCAGTATTACCAAAACTAATTTTACAAAATAAATCCTAGACTCAATAAAATATAAAATACAGAATAAAATATAAAATGAGTCATCTTCAGATTTGATGATGTTGATGCTTCGTTGAAGCAGTACAACGTCCGTTGAAATTGATTTCATATATCCTGAAATGATTAGCAGCAGTATGTATATTTTGTGTATTGACTTAAGTGCATGTTGATTATCGAAATCGGGTGTGACCATGGAATGGGCCAACATCGGAGTCAAGATAGCTCTGATGACGTTACACAGAAAGGGCAACAAAATCATCGAAATGCTAATAGAAGCCAGGGTTAAAACCCGGAGCAGGGGCTGGAGCAGCAGCATCAGGAGGAGGAGCCTCGGGGTCAGCATTTGGAACAGGCTCAGCACCAGGAGGCAGAGGAGGAGTAGGGTATAACCTAGACCTACTCAGCTCTATGGCTGTGGAGGAATAAGAACATGTTTGAAGATCGATTTCAAACCTTCGAAAGATAGAGGCCAAATGTATGGGATAGACGAGGTTGTGTCCTGCATTTCTGCAGTTTAGCATCCAAGCCATCATAGTCTTGGGAACATAAAATGGAATGCCAAAGTGAATGTGATACATGGCGGACAATTCTAAGAAGATAATCTCATCAGAGGATCCCTTCTTTGGAAGAAGAACAAAGAATACAAACCTATGAAGTTCATAGAAGTTTTGGTTGAGATTTTTGGAGTAGACTCTTCTAAGAACACGTTTGGGATGGCACAAAAGTTCTTTGAAGGAATCGAGAGTGACACCTTCAGGAAGTTGGATGTGATAAATATCCACTAATGCTTCACCTATATCAAGAACATGGAAGTATTCACTAATGTCGGTGGCGCTGAATTCCAGTTCTTGCCTAGCAACGCAAGAATAAAAATTTCCGTTAGGTTTTACTTGCAGGTTGCAGTAAAACATACGGACAGCATTATCATAGACATTCTCAGCTACCTCAAAAAAGTCACGAAAGTCGAGACGGTCGAATATGGGAGCATATTCAGAAAATATAGTAAAGTTTCCACGTGCTCCAGCATAAATTCTACGACCAGAAAAAGAGTCAAACCAAAGGTCCAAAAATTCCTTGTCAGGAAAGAGACCGGAATCAAAATCATCGGATCCTATGGGTCTAGCTGGACTAAAGACATTAGTGAAAACATAGTCGGAAGAGGAAGATCCTGCATGTAAGGAATCAACCTTTCTCTTTTGGTTCTTGGGTGCCATAGATAAGAGGAAGGGGATAATGGAATACCTTAGAAAGGAGGAAGAAGATGGAGAAGAACAGCCCACTTAAACTCCTGAGAAGCTTGAAGGAAGGAGGAGGAAGAACTCTTGGGAGTAATGTAGGGTTTTTTTCGGATTGGTGATGAGAAAAAGTGGAAGGAAGAAGGGTTTTAAATAGATCTAGGGTCGGTTGTTCGGTTCTGGAATCTGAACAGCGCCGACCGAACTCGGTCCGAACTCGGTCAGAGTTCGGTCCGAGTTTGGCTGTTTGTATTTCCAATGCCATAAATGCAATATTTGTTTAAAATTTAAATTTATGATTGTTGACTTTTTTATTTAATAACTTCTATTACTTTGGGTTAGCTGTAGGGGCCGGATCCCAGCTAGCAGTAGTCCGAAGACTAGTGCACCGTGTCGCTTCAGACTATTTACACTTGTATGACAGAAGGACCTTTTCGGCTTGTACCCAAAATAATTTTCGTTTAAATAAATTACGAAGTTTCGAATTATAAAAATAAATTTAATAAACATTGTGAGCACCCTAAATTTTGGGTTGATTTTTTTTATTTTCTGATTGATTTTTTTAATTTCAATAAATAATTTATTCTGTTATTTATCTTTAAGTGTACTTTCTCATGCCATTGATATTTGGAGTGTCAGGGATGTTCAACTCAGGAAATCTTTTTAACAAGTTTTGGAGTGGACATGATTACCTTCATGACGGTATATAGTGTCCCACTCAGACTTGTTCCCTTGTGCTCTTTTTGCTTCGCTGAACTTCTGGTCGATTTAGACCGTTTGATTATTAATTGATTTTTCTACTCTTTTCCTTAATCATTATTAGCACGTTACCGTGACTTTTAATTTTGGAGCGCAAGACCAGTCAGTTTCTTGAAACCAACTTCTCATGCATGGTCTACTCGAGACGCTCGTCACCCATGACCTTCTTGTCCCACTCAGACACGTTATTTTGTGCTCCATTTGCTTCGCACAACTTTCCTGACACGTGACCCGATTTTATTTTACCCCACGGTGTCATATTTATCTTCCAACTTGATTTGTGGGTCCCCTGTCGACCAAAACCTGTCAGCCCTAACTATGGACATGGCCCACTTTGAGCCTACTATCCGTCCGCCACTTGTGTCCCATTTATTGGAATCCCAATATTTTACTTATTCACTCATGATCATCAACACCTAATTTTAATTCAATTTTTGCACAATATCCGATTTTGACCCAATTCGGCTCCACCGAGTCCAGCCCAGCTCCATGTTGCTCTCCATTGTGATGCCCTCATATTTTCTTGCCCAAAAATATCAAGTTCTCTCCTACATATTTTTCTATATTTATTAGAAATTTCACTTGAATTAAATTCCCATAGGAATGACAATTTTCCTCTAATAAATCTCTAGCCATAGATTCCCTCCCAATTAATCTCCTCCATCCATTCTCCTACATCAATTTTCCCACACTCAGCCAACTTGGCCAGCCCTAACTCCCAAGTCTTCTTTTTTTCTCTCTCTCTCTCTCTTTAATTATTTTACTCACATATTCTTCTCTCTCTCCCACTCTTATTTTCCAACACAACTACAAAGACAAACATCACAACAGCAACAAACACCATGCACTCCTCACCGAGCCCGACCACCTCCGACGTGGCCGAGCTCGGCCCAGCTCGCCGTCGGCCATGTCGACTGGCCACCCACAACAGCCCTCTCCTCCATTCTCCTCCATCTCCTCCTTTTTATTCCACCCCCTTAGCCCGTACCACCACTCGAGCCATCACCGCCACCACCTCCATCACCATTCGTCCACCGTCCGTAGCGTCCCTGGCCGGACTCAACCGCCGTCGACCACCCAGCAGCTCACCGTGCCGCCACCAGCGCACGCGCAGCCAGCAGCAGTAGCTGCAACGGCAGCAGCGCGCGCCCCCTTGTCGCACGCACGGGCGATGCAGCACCGCCGTGGACGGCCACGCACCACTGTGGGCGCCCCCCCTGCGGTGGGCGATCAACGGCGACCCCCCTGGGTCCGCCACCTCGTTCTCCGGCGCGACGTATAGGCGATTAGTGCATTTTGCACGACGTCCCGTCGTGACGCGCGCAAAATCAAGTTCATTTTGGCGCCCCATCGCAGCAACTTCGCGTGCATTTTTCCAAAAATCCGACCGTTGGATCGGCGATTTCTTTGCTCCGTCACAATCTCGGTATATCCACCTCCATTCCTGTCAATTTTCGTCCGTTAATTTCATCGTTTGATACATCAAAACCGGCCACCAAGTTGACCGTTTAAATTGTATTAAATTTGGACAGTTTTGCGGGGCCAACTTCGTCAGCTTGTATCTCCTCTACCGCAGCTCCGTTTGGCGTGCTACCAGTCCCTGTGCGAAGCTGGTATAACCCTCTTACTACCCCTCCAGTTTTGTTTCATTGTGAGCTTGTTTGATTGGTTGAATTCGACGCCAAAGTTGGCCGTCCGAATTCGTAATTTCCAACTTGTAAAATTTTATTTTTGAACACGGGACTTCGGATTTCATTTCTGACACCAGCATTAGACTTGTGGCGTCATTCTGGCATGTTTTCATATAAAATTTATTAGATTTGGTGAACGTGGGCCCTGGCACGTTTTTTGGTGCAAAGTGGGTCCCACATTCTGGGTCAACAGGACTTTTTGACGTCGGGTCAACGGAATCCAATTCTGGAGATACCGTTGAGTTCGTATCGTCATTCTGGACTCGTTGACATATAATTTGCTAGGTTTTGGTGGACATTGGATCCGACACGCATTTCGGTGCAAGTCGATACCAATATCCGGGTCAACGGATCATTTTGAGATCGGCTCATCGGAATCCAATTTCGGAGATACCGTTGAGTTCGTATCATCATTCTGGACTCATTGACAGATAGTTTGCTGAGTTTTGAGAACATTGGCTCCGGTACGCATTTTTGTGCAAACCGGAATTCTAAGTTCTGGTCAACGGACCAAATTGAGATCGGGTCAACGGAATCCAATTCTGGACATACCTTTGGGTTCGTATCGTCATTCTGGTTTCGTGGACATATAATTTGTTATATTTTATAAACTTGTTTTCTTGCACATTTTTTGGTGCAAAACGGCTTCGACACGGACACCGTTTTGACCCGAAATTACCTTTTTACCCTTGTGTCCAAATTGGACCGTTGGGTAGGCTATCCTAGCTAATTTGACCATTCTGGACACGTTGGCGATGTTTATTTCATCGTCCGACAATGTTTGTTGATAATTTCTCTGAGTTTAACCTTTTTATAATTAAATAATAATTAATTCTTATAATGTTCGTATTTCGGAATTAGTACAACGAAACTGAGATCAGTCAATTCCAGTTATCTCACATCGCTGAAATTGACAAGTTGGACACATGGATCACTATAATAAGATTATCAACTTTACCGATAATCTTCTTATCTCGATTTGCGTGTCGTAAGTTTCGACGTACGAATAACGAAGTACACTTTATATCTTCAATAATTAGACTAAAATTGACCCTGTTTGACCAGAGTTGACCAGTTGATCCAAAGTCAACTGTAAGTCAACACTTGACCTAGTTTGACTAGATTATTGACCGGAGTCGACCTAGAGTTGTTTTGACTTAAAAGAACCTAGCATAATATAAATTGCCTGTAGAGATTCTTTTATTACAACTTGAATACCTTGTAACCTGTGTTGCTTTAAATAGGACTCTGTGGCTTCAGTTGGACCCCCTATACTTATCAGCTGTTCACGTTATCAGGCGAGTACATTCTCTGATCATTTCATATCCTTCTTAGAATTATTTCCTGCATTAAATTACTTTACTTGTACTGTTACGTTGGTCACACGGATTGGTACTATACGGATCCCCACTTGAGATGTTATCCTTAGGGAAAATCGGGTATTACATGTTCTGTGCGTTTCACTTACATGTCATATCACTATGCTTCACAGGTTCTTCGATCACTTGTGACATATACTCTTATGATCACAGAGTCTCCTAGAATCCCTATTTTTGGGACTACTATGTACCATCCTTTGGGGGTTTATCACCTTTCGGAGGCTTATCACCCTTCGGAGGCTGTACATAGTATCATAACATAACCTGTTTGGATCCTTGTGTACTGATTGGGGGTACGGGGGAGTAGAAGTAGACATGTGAATAATACACCAGTAGTGTAGTATCAGAATCTCTTCCATAGTGTAGCATCAGAATCTCCTATGCCATTTACATGTCTATATTGTACTCTGACTCACTAGCCACATGTTAGTTCTCTATTTATAGTAGATATTTCTATTACAGCTCCCTCTCTGTTTACATACAACATTTCTTTCAATACCTGTATCTTACTTTACTGCATGATTATATTTTCTAACCTGCTATGAACTATTGAGATGTAATATGCTCGCTCCTGTCCTGACTGGACCTGTTGATAAATTTTACAGATGGTCTGGGATTGCCTGCTAGCCTAGAGGAGACAAAGTAGAGGTTGTTTAGGTAGTTATTTCATTTTGTCTTGAGTTGTATTTACTTTGTGGATTACTGTATCTGTATTTGAGTTTTGAGATGTATTTCTGGGTTTATGTATCTTAGACACTTAGACTTCTATCTCCTATATCTCTTTTGGATTTCATATTTTATCTATCCTTATCATGCTCTACCTTAGATGTGATTGAGTTTGTATCTGCTATGTCACCCCCATTCGGGGAGTATAAACTGCTTAGTATTATATTGTTAAATGTTGTAACCTAGGACAGCGTTCTACCGCCGACACTGCGGCGTAGGCTGGGCGTTGTTACGTTCTCGTGCCCTTACTCTAGGGTGCTGGTCATGACACGTTTTTAGTGGTGGCCCATGCAGGTCGAGTTTATGTAGTGGTATTCGAACTAGAGTACCACTACAGCCTGCAGTAGGATTATGATATATTTTTGAAGGTACTCAATCACAATTAGGATCCCTTGAGAGATTCCTGGGACGACCCTTGAGAATCTTATTTTAACTCCGATTTGAAAACTCTTTTTCTCTTGATTTGATTTATCTTTACTTTCTGCTATTGAATTTGATTTTGATGGATTATTATTGAATTTGAGTTTGTATTTATTGATTTTGATGAAGATTGTTGAAATTTGAATCTTGATGTTAGCTATAGCATCCGGGTTTGTAGATATATGATTTGAAGGATTTTGTTCATTTCTGAATTTTGATGTTCGTTGATAAATTTGATTTTTTAGGTATTCATTGTTGATTTAATTTAATTTTTGGCAAGATGAAATTATATGGGCGAGGTCATCTAAGTTATGAAAATATTGTCTTCTATAGTCATATTAGCCAGCATGGTGAGGACATATAGTCTGACTTTGGATATATTTCTCGGGTGTGGGAATTTAAGGTTTTCGCAGCCAAGCTAGCGGCATCACGAAAATGTTAAATACCATGATTCTAGAGGTATGTGCATAAGTCAAGGACTCTGTGATTATCGTAGCCTTGCTTACTAGTATGATGAGGATTTAGAGTACCATGATTTTTGGCTAGACGCATATGATTATCAGATTGTACCTTAAATGTTTTCGAACATGTTTTTGCGACTTTTGTTTCAGTCAAAAAAAAAAGAACTATTGTTGTTTTGTTTTGTTTTGTTTCTCCTTGTTACTTAGGAGTAGCTTTAGCTGTTTTATAAACCTTGTGTAACTTCTTACAAATTTATTTCTTCTTAATACAATAAATCAGTGATTTTGCTAGGCCTTATTTTGGATTTGATATTATAGCTCTGATTTCAAAATGGGTTCCTCTTTTAAATAGATAAGCAGAACAGATTCTATTATTATTCTTTTCCTGCCAATATTTTTACTACCATCATTCCTTGTCTTATATACCTGTCCTGATTATATCAATTCCCTGTCTCGTATATAATTCTGTCAGCTGTATCTTGACAACTCTTGAAACTTCATATTATTTTGCCTGAGAAATGTTGAAGAAGTGACGTAAATCATCTAGTTCGGAAATGACGTAATTGGTTATCATAGGATGATTTTGTAGGAATCAAAATGTTGGATGTCAAATATGAAAAATTTGAAATGGAGATGTGGTAAAGGTTTAAAAATAAAATCGAGGGATAAATGTTATCAATTTAGAAACAATCACATAATTTTGGTTATGAGTAATTCAGGGATATATTTCAAAAAAAAAACTATTGAGGATATCAGAGGTCAACCTAGTTTTGAGAACTTAAAAATCTTTGTTATTGATTCTTGGGAACTATTACAAGGCTATGTAGAAATTTAGAGATGGAAAGGAGAATTTAATTGAATAAAATGATTATGCGAAGTTGAACTAGATATTATAAAAAGGGTGACTAGAGACAGAGAGAACACAAGGGTTTTACGTTATAGAAATTATTTTAGATGGTTGGGAGAAATTGTGGAATTCAAAAGGATAACATTTGAAGGTGAACGTTGAAGAAGAAAAATATGAAGGTTGATTTATAAACAAGAATAAATTTGTGTGATACAGTGGTATTGGAGTTAAATTAAATACGAGACTTGATTTAAACAATTCCAAGGATTCCATAAACTAGATTTAGAGGTTTCGGATCTAATTTAGAACGAGGTGAAAGAATTTGGAAACTTGATTAAATGGATAAGTGTTGATACCTAATTAAGAGGGGTATGCTTCGTGGAAAATGTTTTGGAAGTTTGGAATTTTGTCTATGGTGATTGTGGTAAAGGTTTAGATGACTGAAGGTTATAAAATTTCGATGATAGTCATATAAAAGTTGATTTTCATATTGGGACTTGTGAGATAAAAATATGATTTGGCAAATGATAAACTTGATGGTATTAGAGAGAGATGATTAACTTGACTTCTTATAAAATTTTTCCTTGTTCCCTAAAATGTTACAATATCATTGAATCCTAGCTTTCTTAATCACGACCAAATCGACTTCGATTATCTTTTCTTATCTTGGGTTGTACTTGATTGAATTAAATTTGGTTGTGACCTGAATCTCCATCCTTGTATGTTCGTTCTCAGACTTTGTTGAATTGTCCTCCATATTGCCTAAATCCTGATTTCCCCAATTTGATCAACTTAGGTCGTATCGAGACTAAATATTCTCAATATGTATTGTGATTGGAATTTTCCATGAAATTGGCTTTCATTCTTTAACTTTGATTTTGATTTTTTTGAACCCTTTAAAGATAATTGGTAGTTACTTTTCTTTATTTTTATGGTAAGTACCAGTTTTCACATAGGATGGTAGGCTGTCTTACAGTTTTGATGGTTTGTTGTTTCTGTAACTTCTCTAGTTTAGCACCCTAGATTGCTTGTGTGTTTGATACCCTATGACCGTTTTGGTATTAGCACAACTAGTATACCTAGATGAGACTTTTACTACCACCGTATGCCATGACCCTGTATGTCGTCCTTTTGATCACATGATTTGTTTTAATCTGGGACTTTGATTTTGGGAGTTTGACCTAGAGGGAGTATGGACATTTTAATTTCGAGGACGAAATTTTTATAAGGTGGGTAGGATGTGAGCACCCTGAATTTCGGGTTGATTTTTTTATTTTCTGATTGATTTTTTTTAATTTCAATAAATAATTTATTCTGTTATTTATCTTTAAGTGTACTTTCTTGTGCCATTGATATTTGGAGTGTCAGGGATGTTCAACTCTGGAAATCTTCTTCACAAGTTTTGGAGTGGACATGATTACCTTTATGACGGTATATAGTGTCCCACTCAGACTTGTTCCCTTGTGCTCTTTTTGCTTCGCTGAACTTCTGGTCGATTTAGACCGTTTGATTATTAATTGATTTTTCCACTCTTTTCCTTGATCATTATTTGCACGTTACCTTGACTTTTAATTTTGGAGCGCAAGACCAGTCAGTTTCTTGAAACCAACTTCTCATGCATGGTCTACTCGAGACGCTCGTCACCCATGACCTTCTTGTCCCACTCAGACACGTCATTTTGTGCTCCATTTGCTTCACACAACTTTTCTGACACGTGACCCGATTTTATTTCACCCCACGGTGTCACATTTATCTTCCAACTTGATTTGTGGGTCCCCTGTCGACCAAAACCTGTCAGCCCCAACTATGGACATGGCCCACTTTGAGCATACTATCCGTCCGCCACTTGTGTCCCATTTATTGGAATCCCCATTTGTTACTTATTCACTCATGATCATCAACACCTAATTTTAATTCGATTATTGTACAATGTCTGATTTTGACCCAATCCGGCTCCACCGAGTCCAGCCCAGCTCCATGTTGCTCTCCATCGTGACGCCCTTATATTTTCTTGCCCAAAAATATTAAGTTCTCTCCTACATATTTTTCAATATTTATTGGAAATTTCACTTGAATTAAATTCCTATAGGAATGACAATTTTCCTCTAATAAATCCCTAGCCATAGATTCCCTCCCAATTAATCTCCTCCATCCATTCTTCTACATCAATTTTCCCACACTCAGCCAAGATGGCCGGCCCTAACTCCCAAGTCTCCTTTTTTCCTCTCTCTCTCTTTAATTATTTCACTCACATATTCTTCTCTCTCTCTCCACCTCTTATTTTCTTACACAACTACAAAGACAAACATCACAACAGCAACAAACACCATGCACTCCTCACCGAGCCCGACCACCTCCGGCGTGGCCGAGCTCGGCCCAGCTCGCCGTCGACCATGTCGACTGGCTACCCAAAACAGCCCTCTCCTCCATTCTCCTCCATCTCCTCCTTTTTATTCCACCTCCTTAGCCCGCACCACCACTCGAGCCATCACCGCCACCACCTCCATCACCATTCGTCCACCATCCGTAGCGCCCCTGGCTGGACTCAACCGCCGTCGACCACACAGCAGCTCGCCGCGCCGCCACCAGCGCACGCGCAGCCAGCAGCAGTAGCAGCAACGGCAGCAGCGCGCGCCCCCTTGCCGCGCGCACGGACGGTACAGCGCCGCCGTGGACGACCACGCACCGCCGTGGGTGCCCCTCCTGCGGTGGGCGATCACCGACGACCCCCTGGGTCCGCCACCTCGTTCTTCGGTACGACGTATAGGCGATTCGTGCGTTTGTACGACGTCCCGTCGTGACGAGCGCGAAATCAAGTTCATTTTGGCGCCCCGTCGCAGCAACTTCGCATACGTATTCCCGGAGATCCGACCGTTGGATCGGCGATTTTTTCGCTCCTCACAATCTTGGTATATCCACCTTCATCCCTGTCAATTTTTGTCCGTTACTTTTATCGTTTGATACATCAAAACCGGCCACCAAGTTGACCGTTTAAATTGTATTAAATTTGGACAGTTTCACGGGGCCAACTTCGTCAGCTTGTATCTCCTCCACCGTAGCTCCTTTTGGCGTGCTACTAGTTCCTGTGCGAAGCTGGTATAACCCTCTTGCAACCCCTCCAGTTTTGTTTCATTGTGAGCTTGTTTGATTAGTTGAATTCGACGCCAAAGTTGGCCGTCCGAATTCGTAATTTCCAACTTGTAAAATTCTATTTTTGAATACGGGACTCCGGATTTCATTTCTGACACCACTATTAGACTTGTGGCGTCGTTTTGGCATGTTTTTATATAAAATTTGTTAGATTTGGAGAACGTGGGCCCTGGTACGTTTTTCGGTGCAAAGTGGATCCCATATTTTGGGTCAATAGGACTTTTTGACGTCGGGTCAACTGAATCCAATTCTGGAGATACCGTTGAGTTCGTATCGTCATTCTGGACTCATTGACATATAATTTGCTCGATTTTGGTAGACATTGGATCCGACACGCATTTCGGTGCAAGTCGATACCAATATCCGGGTCAACGGATCATTTTGAGATCGGCTCATCGGAATCCAATTCCGGAGATACTGTTGAGTTCGTATCATCATTCTGGACTCGTTGACAGGTAGTTTGCTGAGTTTTGAGAATATTGGCTCCGGCACGCATTTCCGTGCAAACTGGAATTCCAAGTTCTGGTCAACGGACCAAATTGAGATCGGGCCAACGAAATCCAATTCTGGAGATACCGTTGGGTTCGTATCGTCATTCTGGTTTTGTGGACATATAATTTGTTATATTTTATAAACTTGTTTTCTTGTACGTTTTTCGGTGCAAAACGGCTCCGACATGGACACCGTTTTGACCCGAAATTACCTTTTTGCCTTTGTGTCCAAATTGGACCGTTGGGTAGGCTATCCTAGCTAATTTGACCATTCTGGACACGTTGGCGATGTTTATTTCGTCGTCCGACAATGTTTGTTGATAGTTTCTCTGAGTTTACCTTTTTATAATTAAATAATAATTAATTCTTATAATGTTCGTATTTCGGAATTAGTACAACGAAACTGAGATCAGTCAAATTCCAGTGATCTCACATCGCTGAAATTGACAAGTTGGACACGTGGATCACTATAATAAGATTATCAACTTTACCGATAATCTTCTTATCTCGATTTGCGTGTCGTAAGTTTCGACGTACGAATAACGAAGTACACTTTATATCTTCAATAATTAGACTAAAATTGACCCTGTTTGACCAGAGTTGACCAGTTGACCCAAAGTCAACTGTAAGTCAACACTTGACCTAGTTTGACTAGATTATTGACCGGAGTCGACCTAGAGTTGTTTTGACTTAAAATAACCTAGGATAATATAGATTGCCTGTAGAGATTCTTTTATTACAACTTGAACACCTTGTAACCTGTGTTGCTTTAAATAGGACTCTGTGGCTTCAGTTGGACCCCATATACTTATCAGCTGTTCAGGTTATCAGGCGAGTACATTCTCTGATCATTTTATATCCTGCTTAGAATTATTTTCTGCATTAAATTACTTTACTTGTACTGTCACGTTGGTCACACGGATTGGTACTATACGGAACCCCACTTGAGATGTTATCCTTAGGGAGCATCGGGTACTACATGTTCTGTGCGTTTCACTTACATGTCGTATCACTATGCTTCACAGGTTCTTCGATCACTTGTGACATATACTCTTATGATCACAAAGTCTCCTAGAATCCCCATTTTTGGGACTACTATGTACCACCCTTCGGGGGCTTATCACCTTTCGGAGGCTTATCACCCTTCGGGGGCTGTACATAGTATCATAACATAACCTGTTTGGATCCTTGTGTAGTGATTGGGGGTACGAGGGAGTAGAAGTAGACATGTGAATAATACACCAGTAGTGTAGTATCAGAATCTCTTCCATAGTATAGCATCAGAATCTCCTATGCCATTTACATGTCTATATTGTACTCTGACTCACTAGCCACATGTTAGTTCTCTATTTATAGTAGATATTTCTATTACAGCTCTCTCTCTGTTTATATACAACATTTCTTTCAGTACCTGTATCTTACTTTACTGCATGATTATATTTTCTAACCTGCTATGAACTGTTGAGATGTAATGTGCTCGCTCCTGTCCTGACTGGACCTGTTGATAAATTTTACAGATGGCCTGGGATTGCCTGCTAGCCTAGAGGAGACACAGTAGAGGTTGTTTAGGTAGTTATTTCATTTTGTCTGGAGTTGTATTTACTTTATGGATTACTGTATCTGTATTTGAGTTTTGAGATGTATTTCTGGGTTTATGTATCTTAGACAC
Source organism: Iris pallida (assembly GCA_029216955.1). Lineage (NCBI taxonomy): Eukaryota > Viridiplantae > Streptophyta > Magnoliopsida > Asparagales > Iridaceae > Iris > Iris pallida. The sequence goes on along the minus strand of JANAVB010036420.1, from coordinate 7,182,300 downwards.
TTAGACTTCTATCTCCTGTATCTCTTTTGGATTTCATATTTTATCTATCCTTATCATGCTCTACCTTAGATGTGATTGAGTCTGTATCTGCTATATCACCCCCATTCGGGGAGTATAAACTGCTTAGCATTATATTGTTAAATGTTGTAACCTAGGACAGCGTTCTACCGCCGATACTGCGGCGTAGGCTGGGCGTTGTTACGTTCTCGTGCCCTTACTCTAGGGTGCGGGTCGTGACAAACATACTACACTATGAATCTAAAAATTCAAGTATGCCAAGCTCTCGCCTCATAATGTTAAATCGGTCTTCAACCAGTGGCTTTGTGAAAATGTCTGCTAGTTGATGATCTGTGTCAATAAACTCTAGGCAGATATCCCCATATTGTTGGTGATAACGTAAAAAGTGATGACGAATCTCAATTTGTTTTCTGCGTGAGTGACATACAGGGTTCTTAGTCAGGTTAATAGTGCTAGTGTTATCACAATTAATGGGAATCTTAGTATAGTGCATATTGTAGTCTTCTAGGGTTTGTTTCATCCATAAAATTTGAGCACAGCAACGTCCTGCGGTGATATATTCAGCCTCAGTAGTTGATAATGCTACAAAATTTTGTTTCTTGCTAAACTATGAGACTAAGGCCTTCCCTAGGAAATGACACGTACTGCTGGTACTTTTACGGTCTACTTTGCATCCTGTAAAATCTGCATCCGAGTAACCTATCAGGTCAAAGGATTTAGTTTTCGGATACCACAAGCCGACTGTAGAAGTTCCCTTAAGGTATCGGAAGATACGCTTAACGACACTTAGGAGTGATTCCTTAGGATTTGCCTGGTATCGTGTACAAATGTAAACACTGAACATAATATCAGGGCGACTAGCAGTAAAATATAATAAGCTACCAATCATACCTTGATACTTACGCTGGTCGACAGGTTTGCTACTTTCATCAGTGTCAAGTTTTGTAGATGTAGCCATTGGAGTTCCGATAGGCTTTACATTATCGAAGTCGTACTTTTTTAGTATGTCCTTCGTATACTTGGCTTGATTGATGAATGTTTCCTTTGAGTGTTGTTTGATCTGGAGTCCTAGGAAGAAGTTCAGCTCTCCCATCATACTCATCTCAAATTCACTCTGCATACACTTAGCAAACTCTTGACAAAGTTTTTCATTAGTAGAACCAAATATAATGTCTTCAACGTATATTTGCACAAGAAGAATGTCATCATCTAAAGATTTGATAAACAAAGTGGTATCAACTCTTTCTTTTAAAAAACTATTATCAAGTAAGAAGGCACTTAGGCATTCATACCAAGCACGAGGTGCTTGTTTGAGTCCATAGAGTGCTTTTTTAAGCTTGAAGACGTGATCAGGATTTTGAAAATCTTCAAAGCCAGGGGGTTGTTTGACAAAAACTTTTTCTTTTAGAAATTCGTTCAAGAATGCACTTTTCACGTCCATTTGAAATAATTTAAAATCATTAAAACATGCAAATGCACAAAACATGCAGATAGCTTCTAGTCTAGCAACAGGAGCATATGTCTCGTCATAATCAATATTTTCTTCTTGATTATAACCTTGCGCCACTAGACGTGCTTTGTTGCGTAGAACTTATCCATCTTCACTAAGTTTATTTCGGAACACCCATTTGGTACAAATTATCGATTGACCAATAGGTTTAGGAACGAGTTCCCAAACTTGGTTTCTCTCAAATTGATTTAGTTCTTCTTGCATGGCATTAATCCAAAACTCATCAGTAAAGGAATCTTCTATATTCTTAGGTTCTATTTGAGAAATAAAAGCCACATTTGATGCTATTTTAGAATATCTAAGAGAGGAGCGTGTACTTACACCTTTTGATACATCACCTATGATAAGTGTCTCTGGATGATCTGGTAGGAACTTTAATGATTCAAATTTATGAGCCAGATCTTCCACAGGACTCTTATCGGTTTTTGCTTGTACACCTTCATCATCACTGTCGCTAGATCTGTGACTATTGAGCTCATCAAAAGTAACGTTAATGGATTCCTCAACAATCATAGACATTTTATTAAAAATTATATATCCCTTACTCTTAGCAGCATATCCGAGAAATATATCCTTCATCTGCTTTAGAGTCGAACTTATCCAAGTTTTCTTTGGTGTTCAGGTTAAAACAGCGACATCCAAAAACTTTGAAATAAAAAATGTTTGAAATCCTTCCAAACCAAAGTTCATACGGTATTTTCTTCGGGATAGATCGAGTTAACACCCTATTTAAAATATGACATGCTGTACTAACAGCTTCTATCCAAAAATATTTAGGAAGATTATGCTGATTCAGCATGACTCTAGCCATCTCGCTTAGAGTACGGTTCTTCCGCTCCACAACACCATTCTGTTGAGGAGTTCTAGGACAAAAAAATTCGTGGTAGTGCCCACTATCATCACAAAACTTTTTGAAATCATTATTTACGAATTTGCCACCATGATCACTTTGGATACGAGTAATCATGAAGCCATTTTTATTTTGTACCTTTTTGCAAAATAACTAAAATTCAAAAATAGCATCACTTTTGTTTGATAAGAAATAAACCCAAGTAAAATGAGAGAAATTATCAGCAATAACAAAAGCGTAGAGCTTACCGCCATGACTAGCGACTCTACTAGGACCAAATAAATCCATATATCAACTGCAAAGGTCTAGAAGTACTTACAGCGTTGATGGATTTAAATGTAGACCTATATGCTTTGTTCTTTTCACAGTCAGCACATACCATATCTCTTTTGAATGGAATCTCGGAGAGTCCTTTTACCAACTTCTTAGTGCTCAGTCATGAGATAATGTCCATATTTGCATGCCCTAATCTCATATGCCATAGCCAGCTTTTATCTAAATTAGCTACTAGGCATCTTCCTGCATTATTAGTACACTCCAAAAAGAAAACATAAATATTGTCTTCTCTAATCCCTTCATATATGGGATTTACCAGATGACATATCATATATGGTACATTTGTCTTTTATAAAGTTGGTACCATAACCATTATTAGCCAAATGACTTATGCTTAGTAGGTTATTTTTCAATTCTGTAACTAGACAAACGTCTTTTATTACAGGATAAGGAGATATACCAACAGTGCCATTGCCAATTATATCACCTCTCAGATTATTTTCGAAGGAGACGTATCCTTCTTTCTTCATCAATAGCGTGGCAAACAAAGATGCATCACCAGTCATGTGCCACGAACATCCGCTATCGAGGATCTACTTGCTTTTAGCATGAGAGGGTTGAGGGTCCACCTACAAAATAAGTAGATAAATCCTTTGGTACCCATTTACTGAAGGGTCCATATTGATTAGTCTTAGGTCTCCAAAATAAAATGTGATTGTCAATAAGTTTCCTTGCTAAACAATATTGTGATATGTGTCCATGAGTACCACAATATGTGCAAGTGAGTTTAGAAACAGTGGTAGTTGAAACTGTGTTGACATGCTTATTTGGTTTCTTTGAAAACCTATAAGTGAAGGCATGGTGATAATTGTATTTCTTTCGTGCTTTCTGAGTTTTAGTCCTCTTAAGTATATGCTTAGCATTAGGACTAAACTTAGGCTGTGTTACAGGTATTGCCTATTTGCCTAACTTGATTTCTAACGTTTTAGAAACCGTAATAGACTCTTCATATTTAGCAGTCATGTCTGAGAGTCTTTATTCTGTGACAAAGTGCTTCTTCTTCTCTATGTCATATAACTCTTGTATTTTGACATAGTCTCTTTCTTTCTTATCAACTTTGAGGACAGCCTCATGATAGTCTACTTTGAGTTTGGCTATCTCTTCCGTGTTATCGATAGTAGATGTCTCTTTTATGTCTTCAATAAGACTAGACAGTCTAGCTATCTCGGTTGTGTATGCCTTAATCTCTTTTCGAGATTGCTTATACTTGTCAAGCACATTTTTGTGTTCTTAAAGTAGTTCGCTAAAGGCATTTTCTAATTCATCGAAAGTAAAGTCATCATACAAAGGGTTTGAGGATACCTTATCGAAAGCCATAAGACAGACATTAGCATTTTTGCAGGGTCTGTCTTCTTCCTCTGTATCACTGGCATCACTTTCATGCCAGATACTTGTGTTAGCATACTTTCAACTGGTTGTTGCTTTTCTGCTTGATCTTGATCTATCGTATGGACTACTTTTCTTCGAAGTTGGACAGTCCTTCTTCATGTGCCCTGATTTCTTGCATCCAAAGCATATTGTTTTATCTTCATTGCTTTCTTGGATATCTCTCTTCCTTCTGTTTGATTTCTCAAACTTTAGGAATTTTCTGAAGTTCTTCACTAGTAGGACTTGTTCATCACCACTTGATGATTCTTCCTCAGAATCATTGCATGTAGATTTTCTGGCTTGAGCTTTGAAGACGATAGACTTTTCTTTTGGGGTTGCTTCTTCAAACTCTTGTAGATCAAGCTCATGGGTCATGAGTTTGCCCATCAGTGTTTCTAGAGACATGGTGGTGAGATCGTTTCCTTCAATGATTGTTGTTGCCTTCGGGTTCCAGTTCTTGGTTAGAGCCTGTAGCACTCTTCTGATCTTCTCATGATTACGGTAATCCTTACCAAGAGATTGCAAAGGATTAGTAATATCAAGAAAGCGTGTGAACATCTGTGTAATTGACTCACCGGATTTCATCTTAAAAGATTCATACTCATGCGTTAGTCTACTGATTTTGGATTCCTTCACTTGGGAAGTACCTTCATGAGTTGCCTCAAGAAGTTTCCAAATCTCGTGAGATGTTTTACAGGTTGAAACGTTGTTGAATTCCGTTTTGTCAATTGTATAGAATAGTGCGTTGATGGCACGAGCATCTAGACTAGCCTTTGCTTTTTTTGGCCTCTGTATATTTGTCATGAGGCTTGTCTACAAGGAGGCCATCAACTACTGTAGGTGCCGGTTTCTTATAACCATCAACAACTATAGACCAAAGATCAAAGTCAAGAGACTTTAAGAAGAAAGCCATCCGTGTTTTCCAGTAGGTATAATTTGTACCATCAAATAGTGGGGGTCTATTTATGGATTGTCCTTCACCGTTGAATATTGATTTCACGGATGCCATATATACTCTCTGAGGTTTGTTATATTTGAATATAACCTGCTCTGATATCAATTGTAGGACCGTTGAGCACCTCTAGAGGGGGTGAATAGAGTGAGTACGAGTGCAATAGAAAATAATCACCAATTTTAAAATAATAATCAGATAACTATGTCAGTAAGTAAGAGATAGTAAATAAATATAGCAAGAGATAGAGAGATCAAACTCAGTGACACAGCAATGTATACTGGTATCCCTCTGAGAGGACTAATCCAGTCTCGAGTACTCTTGCTCGATGTTAATCCACTAAGGCACAAGCTAATTGAGAGCTTGCAGTCTCTTACAACACCGTGCTTGGTGATAAGTGAACGACCAACTTTGCAACACCGTCCTTGGTGATGAGCGCACGACTGGCTCCACAACAGAGATAATTTCTGTACTTTGAACAACCTCTTTACAACTCTTGAGAACCAAAAGACTCTAGATTGAAATAGATATTACTGGCTTTTGGCTAAGAGGAGTGTAGGTGTAATATGAAAACTTTTGATCGGGTGAAAATACTTATTGAATAGAGAAGAGAAAATAAAAAATGAATGAGTGATTTGGAATGAAAAATTCTTTTCTATTTATAGGTGTTTTCTAGGACCGAACTCGGGCAGAGTTCTGGCAGAGTTCTGATGCAAAGATTTTGCATAGGAACGTTGCATGCAAATTGGAGGCAACAAATATTTGAATTTAAACAGACCGAACTCGGGCCGAACTCGGTTTGAGTTCTGTCTAGGAAAAATGTTAAACATTTGTAAAATGTTATTGCATAATGGAATAGAACTTTTTCGTAGATGGAATAAGAATAGGAAGGCTGTATAAAAAAGTGGACTAAGATTAACCTAAGCCAGTATTACCCAGTCGATCTTACAATTTATATCCTAGACTCAATAAAGATAAAATACATAATAAATTGTAAAATGACTCAGACTAGATTCCAATGAAAGTAAGCTTCAGACTGATGATTTACGTGCTTAATGATGTAGTAGTACGCTTGTTGATATTGATTTCACAAGTCCGAAAATGATTAGCAGCAGTTCCTATATTTTGTGTATTGACTTAAGTTCATGGCGATTACTAAAATCGGGTGTGACCATAGAATGGGCCAACAATCTCCCCCATTTTTATAGTTAACAAACTTGAGTCTATACCAAAATATATCTAAAATAGAACAAATAAAATTACTTGAAGAAAATGGTTTTGGTATTCAGAAAATGGTTTTGGTAGTCTTTCTTTGATTGTTGATTGTTGATTGTTGATTTTGGTATAAGTGTTCTTTCTCCCCCTTTGTCAATGAAAAAATGGTTTTGGCTTCCCCGTAATTTGTGAAGCCAATAATGTTCATCAAACAGACAAAGTAATACTAGAGAGATAACCAAATAACAACAGTTCCACAAAGTGCATAAAAGAAATAACTAGTACTGAAAATACTAAAAATGTCATGCATAATAGAAAGATACAACCATCATCATCATCACAAAGTGCTAATAAATGTCTAACTATGAAGTTTAGACATAAAAAAACTACATCATAGATCATCATCTATCAGCCCTATCCACAACATCCACTAGCTCAAGTTCGCATCACATCGAAGTGTCGTCACCGCCAAGAGCATCCGGAGGAAAATATACAGCAGTAGGATCAAAGTGAGGGAATGTCGTCTCATCTTCGAACCTGGGTCCAGGGAAGCTGGGGTGAGGAAGTATGGTAACTGGATGTGATGGGTCATGGGAGAGACTCCAGTGAAGATCAGCAATGTCGTTCCGCAACACCTGAGCCTGGGTGATATGGCGGAACTCGGAGTCAAGATAGCTCTGATGACGTTGCGCAGAAAGGGCAACGAAATCATCGAAATGCTGATAGAAGCCAGGGTCAAAACCCGGAGCAGGGGCTGGAGCAGCAGCAGCATCTGGAGGAGGAGCCTCGGGGTCAGCATCTGGAACAGGCTCAGCACCAGGAGGCAGAGGAGGAGCAGGGTATAACCTAGACCTACTCAGCTCTATGGCTGTGGAGGAATAAGAATATGTTTAAAGATCGATTTCAAACCTTCGAAAGATCGAGGCCAAATGCATGGGATAGACGAAGTTGCATCCTACATTTCTGCAGTTCAATATCCAAGCCATCATAGTCTTGGGAACAGAAAATGGAATGCCAAAGTGAATGTGATACATGTCGGACAATTCTAAGAAGGTAATCTCATCAGAGGATCCCTTCTTTGGAAGAAGAACAGATAATACAAACCTATAAAGTTCATAGAAGTTTTGGTTGAGATTTTTGGAGTAGACTCTTCTAGGAACAGGTTTGGGATGGCACAAAAGTTCTTTGAAGGAATCGAGAGTGACACCTTTAGGGAATTGGATGTGATGAATATCCACTAATGCTTCACCTATATCAGGAACATGGAAGTATTCACTGATGTCGGTGGCGCTGAATTCTAGTTCTTGCCCAGCAACGCAAGAATAAAAATTTTCGTTAGGTTTTACTTGCAGGTTACAGCAAAACATATGGACATCATTATCATAGACATTCTCAGCTACGTCAAAAAAGTCACGAAAGTCGAGACGGTCGAATATGGGAGCATATTCAGAAAATATAATAAAGTTTACACGTGCTCCAGCATAAATTCTACGACCAGAAAAAGTGTCAAACCAAAGGTCTGAAAATTTCTTGTCAGGAAAGAGACCGGAATCAAAATCATCGGATCCTATGGGTCTAGCTGGA
>JANAVB010036420.1:7076836-7163887 GCA_029216955.1 Iris pallida | reverse complement strand
TATATATATATGCTTGTAGTGTATGATTAGTTTTAGAGTTCTACTATATAGACTATGTTATAGAGGGGTATCCCTATATGCTATGTTTTGTTTTTAGCTTGGCTATATATCTATACATATAGACTTTAGACTTGTTAGACTAACTTGACCTTAGATATTGACTATAGACCTAAGATGACTAGTAGATATGTATATACATATAGACTAGTTAGACTTGTTAGACTAACTTGACCTTAGATATTGACTAGATAGACCTAAGATGACTAGTAGACTTGGGATGGACTAAACCCTATACTAGAGTTGACCTAGTTTGACCAAAGTTGACCAAGAGTTGACTTTGACCTAGATTGACTTAGAAACATGTAGAATGCATTGTAAACTTCAAATATTACCTTCTTGTATACATCATAACCTGTGTGCTCTATTTAGGACTCAGACACCTCAGTTCAGACATCTATTTTCACAGTCACTCAGGATCTCAGGCAAGTACATGCTCTGATCATTTTCATACTTGCTTGAACTTATATTCATGCTTTAAATAAATTACTTGATGTTGTCACATTGTTATCATGGACCAGTACCCTATGGATCTTGTCATGCGATATTATCCCCCTCGGGTTCATCAAATACATCTTGTCATAAGTTTTTCACGAATATCTTGTATTTTTTGTACACCCCTATTTATGTATACTCTTGTGCAATCTTGTACTCTCATGATCACATGAGCCTCAAGGATAAAAATCTCTTGTACAGGTAACATAACTTGACTAGATCCTTGTGTATTGATTGGGGAGGGTGAGTAGGAAATGGTTATGTGATCAAATACCATCTTGTGCAAATATTATGAATGTCCATTATGCCCTCACGTATAATGGAGTCCCATTTTATTGTAACCTAACCTGTTTACATAACTATCTTGTGCTCTAAACATTTATATTACTTACAGTTCTTATTTCATATACAAACTGTCTCTTGTACTCAGATTTGTCTATTTATACTGTTCTTGTACATATCTTACAGTTTTCATTATAGTTTACTCTACTGCTTGTTTTATATATTCTGTCATGATATGATCATGTTTCAGTGTTATATATTCGCTCATGTCCTGACTGGACCTGTTAAAAATATTACAGATGATACTGAGCACTTCTGCACAACCTATTATGGAGCCCATCTAGACGACACATGTAAGTTTGACCCACAAGAGCATCTAGCTCTAGCTGAGGAACATAACCCCTATTGCCTAGGCTTTATCTTACTTTATTATGTTATTTGTATTTGACTTTTGAGTTGTATTATTTCTAGATGTTTGAGATGTTGTGTCGTTTAGACAATTAGACTTATTTTCTTCTGTTTGTTTGTTCTCTTTTGAGATTTTATATCTATCATATCGTGCTATTTCCATCTTTAGAATTATGATGGAGTTGTACCTTCTGTGATTTGGCCTCTGTTTGGAGAGTATATCATATTGTGGTTAGTTGTGACAATGACCTAGAACAGCGTTCGACCGCCGACACTGTGGCGTAGGCTGGACTTACCTACTTCTCGTACCCCTATACTGGGTGCTGGTCGTGACAGATATATAGTATTTAGAGTCGCTACCGAGATATTGTTTATTTCGATTGGACTTAGAGGTCATCCGACCAGGCATTATTCTCGATTGCATTACACCTAGAGTGGTTAGGTGACCTTTATCCATTTAGGTATACGTACTTTTCTATGTAATTTATGCACCTATCCTGATCAGTACATGAAACAGTATTTTATCGCAAAATAATGTACTATTCCTTGTCCTTGTTTGGTTGTAGTGGTGGTTCATTGTTTTGATGAGATAATAGTGGACTGTGTTTCTGATCCGAATTATTATTGAGTAGTTTATATTCAGTAATATGACATAATTTTTTGTATCTTGTTACATTCCTCTTAGGACCCGGTGTTCTCTTCTGGTGTAGGTGTTCATGACTTTTCCCAGGAGTACCGGCCAAGATCATGTTCCTTTCTCTATCTATCAAAGAGGTCTTGCCCTTGGATCATCCTTTGCTGCTTGTGACGAATTCTTTAATTTGTTATTTATTTCTTTCTCATCTAAAGGCTTGGTAGTGTATTTGTCTCCACCCAACAACTTGCTCTATGACTTTCATAATTGATTTAATGAAAAAAATTTCTTTATTATCTGTTAATGAGATTTAGTGAGCTATGACTATCTATATACTGTATTTACAGCTTACATGTATTTATTATACGGTTGGCATCTTTATCTTCCTAGTCCTATGTATATTGGGATTGGGGTGTTACAATAATGAACAAACCATCAAGGATCAAAGTTAGTGCCTGTAGCAATAAAGGTAAAGTAATGAATTTGTTGGCATTGTAATGTAACTGGTTATAGTTTGGTTTGTAATTCATTTTTTTGAAATTATACACTTACCTCTGTGTGTGTGTGTGTGTGTGTGTGTGTGTGTGTGTGTGTGTGAAAGGTAATTGTATTATATAAACAAAATCAAATTTACATAATTCGGCTCTCAACTGGCCTAACTTTCACCCACATAACTGATCCATCATGTTCGATATTGTGGATAATTCCTTTGCAAGGAGTCGTCAACCTCTTGAAGATGTGATTGTTACGTTCCTTCTAAATATGCCATACCGCAACCACAAGTCGGAAGCGCGCTTCATTGAACCAATCCAAACCTCTACTCCAACACCCTCTAATAGCATATGTAATACTAACCTACTCCCGAGATCAACCCTGATGTATATTCAGAATGTACACCTGAACTTCCCAAATAGCCCAAGCCAAAGAGCAAGCAAAATATATATGATTTTTAGATTCCATGGGATGTCCATATTGTACGCAACTTTGATCCTCCATCCCTACGCCAAACCGGAGCAGTCTATCATGCATAAGGAGCCGACCCATACACAATTTATACATACAAAGCTACATCTTCCGTATTACGCCTTTGGTCCAGACAAGATCCTCATAGTCCCACTAAGGATGTGAAATTCGACAATTATTATACACATCCCTATAGCTAAAATAGCTGCTACCCGAGGTATTCCACACCCATTCATCAGCCATCAAACTTTGATTAATTTGAATTGCTAGTATCTCATGTCGAAAATGGCAAGCAGCACCTTGAAGCTCATGGCTCCAAACTACATACTGCATGATAATGTTGACCCATTCTGTCATATTTGACAAGCATAATATGTTCTGCACCACTCGTTCTTCCAAACTTTGGTACAAGATCCACGGATCATGCCATAGGCCAGTCGTCGTCCCATCCTTAAAAACTCGAGATATCAAACCCTTCAACTTCGATATGTACGCCAATATGTTCTTAAAGACGACAGAGTCATTATTGTTTACACGAACCTCCTAGAAGTTCTTCCCTGCTAGATACATTTCCTTCATCCATGAGGACCATAACAAGTTTTTAGTAAGTAACTTCCATGACAGTTTCAACCCATCGATCTTACGTATCACTCGCAGAGGTCTCAACCCCACACCACCTTCCTTCCTTGGATGACACAAGTGTCCCATCTGATCGCATGAATACCCCCTCTCCAAATAAAGTTCACACAGAATTGCTCGATTCTTTAGATGGTGGCCGCAGGGAGAAGGATCGCTTGTAACCAGAATCTAGCAACCGCAGTGATGACCACTCGCACCAACTCAATATGTCCACAAAACGACAAACATTGGGCTTGCCACCCCTCGACTCTACATTGCACATAATCAACCAGACTTTGGCAATCCTGCTTCCCAGCATAATTAACAGCTAAGGGAATCACCAAGTACTTCACTGGCAGTTCTCCTTGCTCCACCCCAAAATTGAGGCTCTATCCTCTTTATCCAAGCAATAAGAGTTAAAATACACCTTACTTTCATCAAAATTCAGGTGCAAACCAGAATATTGTCCAAACACATCCATAATCTCAACTAGTTTGTGTAAACCAATCCATAATGGAACCATAAAAACAAGTAGATCATCAGCATAAATCAAATATGATATATGTGGCTTATTCTGCTTGTACAGGGTAATCTGCCTGATATTAACTACAAAATCCATAAGATAGGTAAAATACTCCATAAGGTAATCTGCCTGATAATAACTACAGAATCCATAAGATAGGTAAAATACTCCATAGTCAAGGTAAATAAGGAAAGAGGATCCTCTTGTCGCATACCCCGATTACTACTTATGAAACCATACGAATGTCCACCAATAATGATAAAAAACGTAGAGGTAGAAATGAATTCCCGTATCCTGTCCACCCAAATACAGTCAAATTCCATAGCCAGCATGATCTGGCACAAAAAGTTACGATTAACAGTATCATAAGCCTTTCGCAACTCCAGTTTAATAAGAGCCTCCTGCCCTCCAACCTTTTTGAACTGACGAATCATTTCATGTGCCATCAAATTATTATCAGCAATATCTTTGTGTGTGGAGGGGCGGGGGAGATCCTTGCAATGGAGTGGCAAGTTCTAGGGTTCCTTCCCGAACCCTTGTCTATGACAGCGTAGAAGATAAGGAAACTCTTCCATTGTCTATGGAGTTGAATCTTGACACCCTGAGGAGACCCAGGTGGAGGAGAGAGACTGGACCCGATTCTACATACGCAGGTTCAGGCCTATGTCCTGAACTGTAAAGCAGGCTTGAGAAGGTTCATACAATGGACAATAAAGCAGATATGCTCGCAAAGGTTTTGTAAAAGGGAAATTTGAGTATTGTAGGAGGATCGTCGGAGTGATGAGCTCCTTAACCTAGTTGGGAAAAGGGAGATTTGTTAGTGTTGGATGGATTTTCAACCTATGTGGAGAACACCCCGGAATGCGACGACCATCATTCGTGTGTCGGAGAAGCTCGGAAAGTCTAAGACAACGAAGGTGGCTCGATTTGAGCACATATCAGAATAGATTAAAAAAATTGTATAAGAGTCGGAGGTATACCTAAGGTATACTGGTTTGAATGCAGTTTGCTCCAGAATAGTTTCTAACTAAAATGGGGCATTTTTTGGTATACCGCTACCGGTATACCGGTGTCCAGACTGAAGGCAGAAGCTGGTTGTTTTATTAATACATTTGGATCGTGATCAATGGTTTAGATTTGTTTAGGATTAGGAGGCTTTAAAATTTTCCTAACCCTAATCTATCAATACAAGATCAAAAGAAGTTTCTCAAAGGTTGTAACTTTCTAAGAGAGGAAGAGAGATATTCGGGGCTTTGGGGATTGTTTCAAAGAGAAATTGCCTCAAGGAGTTCTACAACGTTTATTTCTCATCATCTTGTCTTCGGTAATCTTCGTTCTACTCATTGTAATCTATTACCATCTGATTGAAGTGTTTCGTTATCCGTTTGGATCGGGGGTAAAATTTGTAAGTTGTCGGCGTATCTTCTTATTCTTTTAGTGGAGACTTTTCCGGATTGGACTCCGATCGTCCCGTAGTTTTTTCCATCAGAATTTTTCACTTAAATATTTTTGTTTGCATTGTGCTTTAGATATTTGGTTTGTGCGACTTTTCTTCGGTCCTTACTAGGTCCAATTGGTTTGGGGAACGATTTTCGCATTTCGTTCCAAAAAAAGGTACCAAAGTAAAAGAAAGGATCCATGTACCCGAGCTCCATGGTATAAGATACATTGTTTTGATTTTGCTGCTGATATATTTACCGGCAGCAGATACCATTTACAAACTTACAGGTTATAATTACTATGAAGTATTATTCCAAATGAACGTGCTTTGTTCGGGGAATCATTAGTCAGTATTTTGGCTAGTTTTATTACATTTAGAGCCATTTTCTGATTCCCTAACATTAACATCTTGGTCGAAGAATGTGCTTAGCTTTAGGGAATCATCAGTCAGTATCTTGGCCAGTTTTAGTACATTAAGAGCCATTATCAGTTTCCCTAACATCAACATCTGGGTCGAAGGATGTGCTTAGCTTTACACTGTGTTTGGGAACATTTGGGGGGAGGGAGAGGAAAATTTGAGGGGAAGGAAAATGGAGGGGAAGGAAAATGGAGGAAAGTTAATTTTCCCTTCCTTTGTTTGGATGGACAAAAAGTAGGGGAAGGAAAAGTTTAAAAACAATTTTTTATTTATTTATGGATATAGGTATAATTACTATTTCCTCCTTGGTATTCTCAAATGATGATTTAATTTTAACTTTTTGAGGGGTGGTGGGGTAAATTCACTCAAATTCCTCTCATCTCTCTCCATTTTCCTCCCACATTTGGGAGGAAAATTTTTTGGTGGGACCCACCTACTTTTTCCTCTCAAATTTTTCTCCCCCATGTTCTCTCCCCCTTTCCAAACACCATCATTTAAAATTTTCCTCTCACTTTTCCCTCAACTTTTTCCTTCCTCCCATTTTCCACCCTTCCCAAACGGTACCTTAGGGAATCATCTGTCAGCATCTTGGCCAGTTTAAGCACATTTAGGGCCATTATATGTTTCCCTAACATTAAGATCTTGGTCGAAGAATGTGCTTAGCTTTCGAAAATCATTAGTCAGCATCTAGGCCAGTTTTAATACATTTATGGGGTGTTTGGTATGCGATATTTTTTTTATTCCCGAAAAAAATTTAGGGTGGTAATCTATTACCATGTTTGTTTGAACAAAAATTTATTTCCGGAAATTAAAAATTTCCGAGTAAATAGTTTACCCATAAAATATGAGAATCTTATCCCTTAAGAATATGTGGGTATTTTTCTTTTGCCCGGACAAAAAAAAATTTTTGTTTAAACTTTTTCCTACTTTTTTGATCATTTTTGACCTTTTTTGTCTTTTTTTTTTTGTTTTTGTCATTTTTTTGGTCGTTTTTGTCTTTTTTTTTTGTTATTTTTTGTCGCTTTTTATCATTTTTTTAGTTTTTGTTCGTTTTTTTTTATCGTTCTTTGTTATTTTTGTCCTTTTTAGTCGTTTTTTCACTTTTTGTCACTTTTGACATTTTTGTCCTTTTTTTTGTTATTTTTTGTCCTTTTTGTTTCTTTGTCATTTTTGTCTTTTTCTCTTTTTTGTCATTTTTTGTCGTTTTTTCTCTTTTTTTTCGCTTTTTACCGGTTTTTGTCGTTGATAGCAATATTTTTATTTTTTGTTGTTTTTGTCGTTTTTTCACCTCATTTTGTCACTTTTTTGTCATTTTTACCGTTTTTTTGTCGTTCTTTGTTGTCTTTTGTCTTTTTTGTCGTTTTTAATATTTTTTGTCGATTTTTGTTGTTTTTTGTCGATTTTGTCGTTTTGGTTATTTTTTGTCGTTTTTTATCGTTTTTTGTCTTTTGTCTTTTTTGTTTCTTTTTTTGTCGTTTTGTTGTTTTTTGTTTTTGTTATTTTGTCTTTTTTTGTCTTTTTTGTCGTTTTGTAGTAATTTTTTTATCGTTTTTAGGTTTTTTTTTAATTTTTTTCCCTTTTTTTGTGTTTTTTGTCGTTTTTCTTTCTTTTTTGTCATTTTTTGTTTGTCATTTTTGGTCCCTTTTTATCATTTTTGTTGTTTTCTGTCATTTTTATTGCTTTTTTGTCGCTTTCGTGCTTTTTGGTCTTTTTTGTCGCTTTTTCTATCTTTTTTTTTGTTGTCTTTTTTTTATCATTTTTGTCGTTTTGGCCCTTTTTTTTTTTGCCTTTTTGTCTTTTTTGTATTTTTGTCGGGTTTTTTTTGTTTTATCGTTTTTGGATTTTTTTTTCATTTATTAGTTTTTTTTTATCATTTTTATTTTTTTTTCCGGAAATATTTATATAGTCACCAAACATGGGAATGTAATTTTCCAGAAAATTTAATTACTTGAAATTTGATTTCCGAAAATATATAATTCTCGGCTATATAGTATTTCGTATACCAAACGCTCCTTAGGGCCATTATCTATTTCCCTAACATTAACATCATGGTCGAAGAATGTGCTTAGCTTTAGGAAATCATCAGTCAGCATCTTGGCCAGTTTAAGTACATTTAGGGCCATTACATGTTTCCCTAA
This sequence comes from Iris pallida, assembly GCA_029216955.1. Taxonomy (NCBI): domain Eukaryota; kingdom Viridiplantae; phylum Streptophyta; class Magnoliopsida; order Asparagales; family Iridaceae; genus Iris; species Iris pallida. Next base: position 7,155,911 of record JANAVB010036420.1, on the reverse strand, counting down.
CATTAACATCTTGGTCCAAGAATGTGCTTAGCTTTAGGGAATCACCAGTCAGCATCTTGGCCAGTTTAAGTACATTTAGGGCCATTACATGTTTCCCTAACATTAACATCTTGGTTCCAGAATGTGCTTAGCTTTAGGGAATCACCAGTCAGCATCTTGGCCAGTTTTAGTACATTTTAGGGCCATTATATGTTTCCCTAACATTAACACCTTGGTCCAAGAATGTGCTTAGCTTTAGGGAATCATCAGTCAGCATCTTGTCCAGTTTAAGTACATTTTAGGGCCATTATATGTTTCCCTAACATTAACACCTTGGTCCAAGAATGTGCTTAGCTTTAGGGAATCATCGGTCAGCATCTTGGCAAGTTTAAATACATTTAGGGCCATTACATGTTTCCCTAACATTAACACCTTGGTCCAAGAATGTGCTTAGCTTTAGGGAATCATTAGTCAGCATCTAGGCCAGTTTTAGTACATTTTAGGGCCATTATATGTTTCCCTAACATTAACACCTTGGTCCAAGAATGTGATTAGCTTTAGGGAATCATTTGTCAGCATCTTGGAAAGTTTAAGTACATTTAGGGCCATTACCTGTTACCCTAACATTAAAATCTTGGTCGAAGAATGTGCTTAGATTTAGGGAATCATTAGTCAGCATCTTGGCCAGCTTAAGTACGTCTAGGGCCATTATGTGTTTTCCTAACATTAACATCATGGTCGATGAAGCTCTTCACCTAACGTTTCAACTCCTATCCTCCCATTGAATATTTGTACCAACGCTGCATTTACTGTCCAGCTATTTCTTGCTATGCTCAAGCAACTATGAAGCTGTCTTGGTCCATACTATCAGCTGCATTCAAGTGTTCAGCTATATTTCTATCAATTTGGTGTTTCATTGTCCCCGATACCTGACAGTTTCTATGGACACGTGTTGCCCTGTGACTGGAAGGATGAAGTATTGGACGAGGGGGCAGTTATAGCAGTTTACTTCTGTTGCTAGCCTTCAGCATTGCCTGGCCCTCATTGAGTGTCAAGCAGGAAATTTGGAGGAAATTTTTACAGCTCTGTTATTTGGTAATGCAAGTAGCAGACGGCTGCCGTAAAATATTCTTGGGACGATATGAAATGAATCCCTTTAGACAGAGCTGAATAGAAGAAAATGATTAAAATACCCAACCGCAAAATTAAATTGGGGATACATGTTTTGTCGTGTGTTTGGTTATGCTGGGAAAGCAGTCCGATTTCACATGGATAACTTAGTCAGTGATCTTGTTGTGTACAATATTCAATCTCACATTTGCTCGCGAATCCGCAGGTATCAGTTGGTAACTCACACCTCTGTCCTTTTCTGAATACCAAAACAATATGGATTGATGCAGTAAGATTTACAGTTGCACTTAATGTTGCAGAGGAGATGCTATTCAAGAGATTTGATATGTAAGTTGGTAAAAGTGAAAAGATGGGAAGGGGCCTATTATTCAATGGTGCATTGATCTCCGTTTGAATCCATTTGAACTTTTTGAAGTCGATACTCCGGAAAATAAATGTTTCAGTCGGTCAGTAGTAAAGCATGGAACAATGTGAAACGGAGTCACAATGCATCATTTTCCATCCCAAATCTTATGTGCCATGTCCCGAAGTCTTCATTTCGCACGAGAGAGATTCGAGGATTCATTGGCTTATGATAGATAGACATGTAGGATCTGTCTGGTCTTGTGAATTGGTATATGCTCAAAAAGGACTGATCGGCCATCCCAGAACAAAAGGATCAAAACCTTCCATGCAACAGTCGAAAGCAGAACAAAAGGATCAAAACCTTCCATGCAACAGTCGAAAGCAGAACAAAAGGATCAAAACCTTCCATGCGACAGTCGAAAGCGTGTGCCATTAGCAATGCCTTTAATGTAGGCCACGATGGATCTATTTTTGTCATTCTCCAATGCAAATACCAAATAAGTTGTGAAATTGACATGGCAAAGACATTGTGAAGTTGGTTGTCTAGTTCTAGACAATGCACTTAACAATGAATTTATTGTTGGAGTCCAGTCTGTATTTGGTAATAGCATATTTATGGAGTCCAAACCTGATTAAATATTTGATTTAATTTGATTTGGATGTCCATAATTAGTGTTGGGCTATTTTAGATATAATAGGATTCTTATTTGAGGGTTTCCTATTTAAGAGATCATATTATAATCTAAAATAGGATATTGATGGGCTATTTTAGGTGTAGTAGGATTCTTATTTGAGGGCTTCCTATTTAAGAAATCCTATTATAACCTAAAATAGGTTTTTCTCATCCTATACATATGGGGTGAGGGTGGAGACACAAAGCACAGCACAAAAAGCGGAGATTCGAGGTGCTCGTCCACATGAAATCTAAGAGAAAGTTCCGCACTTTGCTCTTAGGACTTCGTCATCCAAGACAGAAGGAAGAATAGATCTAATCAAGGGGTCGTCAACTTCGGTTAGGGAGATTGCTACGGGTTGGTGAGCGATTTCAATTGTAATCTTTCTTTTCTTCTTGAGTGTGGTGAGGGGGTTGAACCTATTAGGACAAAGGGTTCAACATTAGTTTTTTGTCAATCTTGTAATTTCATCTGAGTTATAGAGATTGAGATTTGTCCAGGTAACGTAGTCGCCGCCATATACTTGTTTTTATCTGTGCTTGGTGTCCGTTAGACGGAGGTTGGTTATTTCAGGTGGGTTGGCCTAAGTTTCCGCTGCGGCAACGTCTCAGACACGGTATCGGAGTGCAAGAGGGCGTATCCGATTTCCAACATCTGGTATCAAAGCTTTGGAGGTTCTGACAACCATGTCTATGGAACAGATGAACACTCGTATGATCACCCTCACAGGGAAAAACTGGATGATTTGGAAGCCAATGACGGAGGATCTACTCTGGTGCAAGGACTTGCATGGTCCGTTGGAGGGCGACAACGCAAAACTAATGGACAAAGCTGCTGAAGACTGAAAACGACTAGATCGGAAGACCGTTGGATTCATCCGCCAATGGTTGGATGATTCGGTGTTTCACCACGTGTCCATGGAGAGTTCAGCAAAAGCATTATGGGAGAAGCTGCATTCGTTGTAGGAAATGTAACTCCTCTTCCCGAAATTTTGTGATATATTTTATTTTTTATTTGATTAGTTTACATTTAATTTTTCTATGATCATTGGAGTTGTGACTAAGCCCACAGGTGAGTTATGACCATCTTGTGGTCACATGATCTCTAAATAGGGTCTATATGCATTCTATAGCTATATTATATTTTATTATAATTTTTAGACATTTTTATATATTTTTAAATATTTATTCTATGAAGATTTATATTTATGAATGACTTTCATAATTTATTTTGAGGCCATTTGTGGCTATTTTGAGACCCAGTATTTTTTTTTTCGGCTCTATTAGGTTAAATATATTTTCTGTATTTTTCTACAATTTTTCTGGGATTTTTAGATAATTAAATATAGAAAAAACCTATTTTCTAAGACTTCTAGAATTTACTGTGTAAGACTACGAGCATATATTGACCCCAAATATTTTTCTAGGGTTCATTATGCTATTTTATATTTTCTAGAATTTTTCCATAATTTTTGGCAATATTTAAGTATTTATTCATAAAGGTTTATATATTTTTAAAGGCTTCCAATATTTATTATGAGGCCATTTGGGACTAATAAGAGGTAAAATATTTTTATTTATATTCTAGATGGTTAAATGTAATTTCTATAATTTTCTACAATTTTCTGGATTTTTTTTATATTTATTTGGAGTTATTTGGAGTTAAAATGAGTTTTTAACGATTTCTGCATTTAAATTAACTAATTACACAGTTATCTGCACAGTCAGCTGTACAGTCAGCACTGGGCCCACCTGTCGGTGCCCAGCAGCCCACCGACTCTCTCTCCTATATATATATTATTATATTCGTTAAACCTAAAAATTTCAGCAGCTTTTTGTGGGAGAACTCATCTAGGGTTTCCGACTTCCCGAAGCGATTGCCGTCAACTCCGACGTGATTTTCGTGCGCCGTTTTTTTTGTTGGATTCGTATTGAGGCAAAATTTCTGAATATGTAATTTATTTTCGTAGATATTATTCCTAAATTTTTGGAAAATTCGTAGAGTGTCGGTTGTCCGAAACTTGACACGTTTGGGTGTTTTCGAGATTTCGGGAGAACCAGAAATCATAATCACGAACCGTTTGAAGTTTCGGAAAGCTAACACAGAGCTCTACTGTAGGTCCTAAAAAATCAAGTTGCACCTATCAACAAAGTCATGAAAATCAAGAAATACATCTTTCAAATGAATTGCGCAAAAGTCAGATTGCGCATCATCCAGATGGCGCAGAGTAGACTGCGCACACTTTCAAGTGCGCAAGCTGACGTGGCCAAGTCATCATTACCTGACACAATCAAATTTTTTGACAACTAACAGCACAAAGAACGAGGAGACTGTTCGTTTATTGTGCCGCACAACGCTCGAGGACAGTTGTACATACAGCGCAATCTGTTTCCAGCACAATCCAGCCCAGCGCGATCCATCCTAGCGCCATCCAAAGTCAGCGCAATTCATATGGCGCACTTCATCATGACAACTGACAAATGTACACGTGGCATTCATGCCATCAATTACTCACTACATGGCAACCATCTGTGCACGAACATGCGCATTTCAATCAAATGATGCCATATGTCCAAGACAGTTGGCCCACGATCAGACAACTGCCTGCGCAGTCTAATGCTGCGCCATCCAGTGCATGCGCAATCCAACTTGCGCCATTCAGAATAACTAAAAGTTAGTTATTTCCAGAACTCTATAAATAGAGTTTCAAGTCTTCATTCCAGGGGATTAGACATAAAGTTCAGAAATATCAGAGAGTTCAGGAGTTCTTGCCCAAGTGCTGCTGCATTCTTCCGAGGCTTTTCCCTTCAAATTCAGAGGCTATTGTCTTCAGAGTTCACATCGTCCAAGGGATAAAGCAATCGTCTTCTAGATTGGATTTCTACAGTTGTACTTTCCCAGAATTTTTGTAATCTCTTTACAAAGTTTGTTGAAATAAAGTTCATACTTTTGTTTTTGCAAACAAAATGGCGACTCTGCTGGGGACGACTTTCTTCTCCGACGAGGAAGTGACAACTCAATGTGACATTGCGTCTATCGGGAAGACGCAGAAGACGCTGGTTGTAAAGGTCAACCAGACAGCCTATGAAGCCATGATCAACTCCAGGACCACTCCTCGTACTACAGCAACTTCTGCCACGAGCAAAGTGCGCCCAGTGTGGGTCCCCAAGACTGCTGCACAGTCTGTTGATTCTGTCCCTAAGACTGCTGCGCTGTCTAAGGTCTCTGTCACCAAGACTGTTGCACAATCTGCCTCTGCCACTCATGCGCAGTCTGCTGTGGCTAGTGCACAACCTACATCATATGCTACTCTGTCAAAATACAAGACTCATGTTCCTCTGGCACAGTTGGCTGCCACTTTGCCTGCGCAGTCCACTACTCCAGCAACCAGAGTACAACTCAAGCACTCTGGCAACAAGGCTCCTACTGCGCAAACCACTGTGATTGAGGCCAGAAAACATTCTGCCAGAACTCCTCCTGCGCAATCTGCCAGTGCGCAATCAACCCATGCACAAACTGTGTCTGCACAATCCAAGAGAGACAGCCCTTTGGCTAATCTCTCCTCTTCTCACAATAAGGAGAAAAGCTCTATTCCTCTCCAACACTCTGCTGCTCCTGCGCAATCCACTGGGGGTAGTCTTTTGGCTATTCCTCCTCATCTCCAGAACAAAGGAAAAGGCCCTTTTGTCTTTTTCGACTTGGAAGACAACAGAGGGAAACGCTCTTTAGCTAACCCTTCTTTCCAAAACAAAGGAAAAAGCCCTTTGGTCTTTTCTCAATCTTCTTCGGTTTTACCGTTGAAGATCAATCTGAATGTGCTCCGGCACCAGTCAGTACAAGTACCCTTTCTCACAAGGATTCTTCTTCTCTCCTTACCAAAGGAAAGTGTACTGATCAGAGAGGTATTCTGCCTACTCCGGTAGCAGAGTTCCAAGATCTCCCAACCCTCAAGATCTCCCGTTCAAGACAGGAAAAATTGCTGGTGTCTCAGACAGAAAGCCCTGGTGGTGAGTTTGCTGATCTAAGAACTGATCTCAACAGGCCAACTTCGGTGAAACGTAAACAGTCAATGCCGAAGACCAACCAGTATCAGAAGAAAACTTCCAGGATCAAGAATCCAGACACTTATGCCAATGAAATGAGCACTTCCCTGTACACTCAGGAAATAAAACATTTGAAGAACCGGAACCATGTTCCGAATGTTATCAAAGAACATATCTCTCAAACTTTTGCTCGTCCTGTTGCTGTTTCCAATCTCCGAGAACACCTCAAGCAAAAATGGGACAACATCCCAACATCCCCAATGCAACCACTTGGACACCATTACAATCATAAAGTGGTCATCAAGTGTTATTGCCAGACAACAAGACGATCTGTCTTCGATCGTCTGAACTTTTCTAACTCTGAACCTATGTCGGAAGATGAAGATGAAGACGAGGTTTTGTACGCTTCCATTAACATGACTTCTAGAGACACTGGGGGGTAGGAAGTGCTCCAAGCACGAGAAGCCTCGCAAGCCAAGCCAGCGGTATTTGGATTTACTCTAAGAATCCTATGAAGGAGTATTCCAACATACCCGATCCCGAAGCCGAGACATAATCGGTCAAAGGAATCGTCAAGATCCTTCCGAACGTCTCCTTCCTTCTCACTCAGGAGATGATTCTTTCTCTGACTACGATGCGTAAAGCGAAAGCTCAGAGCAGACAGTGTCTTCTACTGTACCCAGAGAAGTGACAGCTTATGTTGTCAATGAAGATCCCGATGCTTCCAGTTCAGCTAGTCAAGAACAAAGAATAGCTGTATTAGAAGACAAGCTGAAGACCATGGCGAAAATGGTCGCAAGTATGCATTCCATCATTGTAGCCCAGCATACAGTTCCCCCGGCCGTACCTCCTATAAATCCTGAAATCATAGCATCATCGGTACCTGTTAATACAGGGCTGGGGGTACCCTCTCTTCCAGTACCTCCTGTACAAATCCAACCTACACCCAGTCAGTCAGGTGCTGGTGGTAGTGCTTATCATGTTGTTCCTCCTCCTAATACCGTAGTTCAGCCTGCTCCTGCTACATCAGTGGAAGATGCCAATGAAGCTGTCAAGCTCCTGCGAACTCAGTTCGAGGCCTTCAAGGAGAAGGACAACTTGCAGAGATTGGGGATCAAGCAACCTTACCCAGTTGAATGAAAGAAAGTCCCATTTCCTCCGAAGTACAAAATCCCAACTATCTCGCTGTTTGATGGCAGCACATCTCCCAGTCAGTTCATTAACCACTTTGAGGTTATGACTGTCCAACTTCAACCAAATGACGCTCTTCTTACCAGAGTATTCATTGGCTGTTTAGCCGGCGTAGCATACGATTGGTATAGAAGCTTGCCCGATGGTTGTATCACCTCCTTCTCTGCCTTAAAACAAATCTTCTTGGAACGATTTTACGAAGGGATCAACGACATGACTATGTCAGCCCTCAATAAAATCAAACAAAGGCATAATGAAACTGTTGAGAGTTTCATTGAAAGATTCTGCCGGAAAGCTTTGAAAATGCCTCCTGGAACTCCGGCTGCTGTCACCATAGACACCTGTAAGACAAATCTATTGCCTATCATCAGCATGTGGACGGGGTCTACTCAGTTCCAAGATTGGCCATCCTTCATTGTCAACGCTAAAGCAGCTGAAGTTAGCGCCGACAAATTCAAGCAGTTAAGGGTACAAATGTCTAACCCCGACCGGGATGAACATCAAACATCAGGTGGTGGCAATCGCCAGAACAATCGCAAAGGAAAAGAAACTTTTAACATCAATTTGAACAAGAATAAAGAATCTCTGGCGGTCAACATAGCACCTCTTACGTCCACTTCTACTCCTTCGTCACCCCCACCGAGGGAACCTCGTCCGAAAGTATAGTACTCTTTTGACGAGAATGACACAGCGAGCATCTTTGATTGCTTAATCAAAAGCAATAAAATCCAACTTCCAGATCCAAAGAAGCCCGATGAAGTCGGTAAGACTGATCATCCCAAGTACTGTGTCTATCACAGGTTCATCGGACATTCCACTCGAGCATGTTATGTGCTCAAAGGCAAAATCCAGGAGCTGGTCAATGCTGGTGTTGCCACTCTACAGCAAGACGAGAAGACTGTTACTGCAAACATGGTCTCAGTCCAATTCGGTGACTTCTCGCCCCAGATGGTGCAGCACGGCGTCATTCCTATCCCCAAAGCTACTCTTAAAATTGAGAATCTCCCTCCTCCACGAAGTGAAGGTCTCGTCCCCTTGTCTCTTGACAATGGCGAGATTATGTGGATTCATCCGGATCTTGCTTCAGAGTTCGAACTTCCTCCTTCATCCAAAAAGAAAATCTGTTCCAAGGGTAAGACAAAGACTTGCAACATGGTGTCTTTTGACCCCATAATCGACGAAAAAATCCTGCTGGGCACCAGATCAGGAAAAGCCTATCTAAAGGATTACCCCGAAGCCCAAGAGAATCCTGCTTCTTCCTCTAAGCCTGTCCCAGTGCAGCCAACTTCCACTGAGGATATTCCTACTGCATCCTCACCGGTTGTAGAGTCTACTCTTCCCAAGCCGACGGTAGCTGACAAAGACAAACAACAAGTCCGCTTCGACAAACCTTTGAAGAAGACATCTCCTTCTGGACTTGAAAAGCCCTACAACTTTGATATCTTGGCTCAGTTAGCCAACACGCCGGCCCGGCTGTCAATCTTCGAGCTCTTGCGCCTCTCTAAAGAGACTCGGGAAACTTTGAGCGGGGCTCTCATGCAAGCTGAAACCTATTTAGCTCTTCTGAAGAAGCCGAAAGCAGAGCCAGTCTCTTGCCTTCATTGTCATAGTGTTCTGGAGTTAATTCCAAACATAACTTTCACACAGGATGACATGCTGATGGAAGACAATAGACATGATCGTCCTTTGTACTATACAGGATATGTCGACTCGATAAAAGTCGATCGTATTCTAATAGACCCAGGGTCTGCTCTCAGCATTATGCCGAAGACAATGTTAGAAGCATTGAAAATCCCAGTGCATAATCTCTCCAGTACAATTACCACCATCCTTGGGTTCAATCATGGAAGGAGTGAGCCTCTGGGCAAGATTCGCCTAAAACTCCAAATAGGCAATCTTCGCACAAAGGTTACCTTCTACATCATTGACAATCATGGTTGTTCTAACAATGCTTTATTGAGAAGACCATTTCTGCACGAGCATAACATTGTCCTATCGACTCTTCATCAATATTTTAAATATGTTGATGACAATGAAGAGGTGCAAAAGGAGGTTGCTGATCTCTATTATTTCAAAGGCGTCGAAGCATACTGCAATGATGCTCGTATGTACAAGGATGAATTCATGAAGGTTGTTCTGTCTTTGGACACTGAAGAAGAGCAAAAAATAGTGCCTAATGATACCCTTATCATTCCTGTCAAAGGGCATGTTTCTCGTCCTCAATCCTCCAAACCACTGGCTATTCACTTGCCAGTCCAGAAGCAATCAATTGATGATCAAGATCAAAGGGAGCTCACCTCTTCTGAGCCATTTGTTATTGACCTACGTCGTAACAAGGATAAAAAGCAGCTCACTTCTTCTGAGCCCCTTGTTATCGATTTATCTCGTAACAAGGACAAAAGGGAGCTCACCTCTTCTGAGCCGCTTGTTATCGACCTCCGTCGTAACAAAGCCAATTCTCCTCCACGTTCTTCTTCTCCCCCTCTTGTAATCAATCTGACCAAGCCTGATAAGGCTAAAGGTCCTGTTGTAAATACAAATGTAGAAATCAATGAAAAAGTATCTACTTTCCAGTATACTGATGTCATTTATCATGCTAAATGCTATTTGGACATGATAGATAGCTTTCAATCATTTACAATGGGAGTTGTACAATCTCTTCAAACAGAAGTCTCATTTAAACACCCGAAAGATTCATATTGTATTGTTCCCGCTCGTAAGAAATGCGAGAGTCCAATACTTTTTAGTAAAGGACCGGAACAACAATTCAGCTATACGGATGATAGCAAAAGCAACGACACGGGACATCTTCAACTCCGTCATTACAGTCAACAATCAAAAGATATCATTCGAAAGATGGGTTACGACTTCAAGAGTGGCCTCAACTATGGTAAAGGACGGAGAACTCCTATCCGTACGGCTGTTCCGAAAGAAAAGTCAGAAATGTACTACAGCAGGACCAAAAGAGGTCTCGGATATGCTTCACCCCCAGTATTATTCCCAGCAGGCTCTGAATCCGATAATGAAGAACGCTCTAACTCTTCTGATTCCAGATCGTGGGATTCTGACACCAGCATTGGTCAAGTTCATCGGTTGACTGTATCTTCTAACATAGTCTCCGTCGAACTTCCAGAAGGCTATGATGAGGATATTGAATAAAGTCCTGAAACGGATCCTTGGGCTCAACGGATGGATACCCAATAGGAACTCCGATTCGAACAAAGAGAACCTCCTACCGAAGATCAATTAGTTCAAATTGATGTAGGAGAGAGCGGGTCACCTCGTCCAATATTTATCAGCAAGAACCTTCCAGAGGCAGATAAACAAGAATTAATTCTTCTGATTAAAGAATACATTGATGTCTTTGCCTGGAGTTATGAAGACATGTCAGGATTAGATCCCAAAGTTGCTACTCATAAACTGAATATTTTGCCGAATGCAAAACCGGTCAAACAACAACAACGGCGTTTCAAGCCAGAAATGATGGACGCAATCGATGATGTAGTCAAGAAGCTCATAGCTTGTGGCTTTATTCGAGAAGAACAACATTCTGATTGGGTAGCCAATGTCGTCCCAGTTCTAAAGAAAACCGGTAAAGTTCGAGTCTGCATTGACTTCCGGGATCTTAATGAAGCATGTCCAAAAGATGAATTTCCTCTCCCTATTACGGACGTCATGATTGACAACACCTGTGGGTTCGAAAGAATATCTTTCATGGACGGATTCTCCGAATACAATCAGATTCGGATGAATCCTGAAGATGAGAAGCATACCTCTTTTCGCACTCCTCGTGGAGTCTACTGCTATATTATGATGCCATTTAGTCTCAAGAATGCTGGTACAACATACCAACGAGCCATGAGTACCATATTTAGAGATCATTTGTGCAAGACTGTCAAATGTTACATCGACGATATCGCCGTCAAAAGTCGTCTAAAGGAAGATCACATCCAAGACTTGAGAACTATCTTCAATCTCATGTGCCAACATCAACTCAAAATGAATCCCACCAAGTCATTCTTGGGTGTCTCTAGTGGCAAATTTCTCGGCTTCGTCATTACCTCTAAGGGTATACATGTGGATCCCGAGAAGATCAAAGCCATTCAAGAGATGCATCCTCCACGCAACCTAAAAGAGCTACGAGGATTCCAAGGTCGACTTGCGTACATCAGGAGATTCATTTCGAATCTGTCTGGACGCTATAGACCATTCACTCAACTCATGAAGAAGGGTGTATCTTTCGTTTGGACCGAAGAATGTCAACGAGCATTTGATGACATCAAGCGGTATCTCATGAATCTACCAGTCTTGGTGCCACCAATCTCTGGCATACCATTCTTAATGTATGTCCGTGCTATGGACCATTCATTGGGTGCTTTACTTGTCCAAAAGAACAAAAAAGGCCCCGAACAACCTATCTACTATCTCAGTCGTACTATGATTGGTGCTGAACACCGTTATAGTCCGGTCAAAAAAGAATGCCTAGCTCTTATGTTTGTTGTTCAGAAGACCCGGCATTACATTATTGGTTAAACTATTCATGTCATATTCCGAGTTAATTCTCTTCGGGTACTGATGAAGAAGCCTAGCACACTCAATTCTCGGCTAGCTATATGGGCCATTCTGCTAGTCCAATATTACATGGTATATGTTCCTGAAAAGTCTGTCAAAGGTCAAGCACTGGCGAATTTCTTAGCAGCTTATCATGTTCCAGAGACATCTAAACTCTATGATGAAATTCTAGACGAGACGTTGGAATCTAATACAATCTCTGAAGAATTTCCTACTTGGCGTCTATTCTTTGACGGTACATCTAGGATTGGACCCAATGGTGCCATTGTCGCAGGAGTTGGAGTTGTCATTGTTTCTCCGGACGGGTCAGCTATTCAAAGAGCATACTCCTTAGATGACCCTTGTTCCAACAACGTGGCAGAATACAATACTCTACTCATCGGCCTTCAGTTAGCCAAGCAACTTGACGTTGAGTATCTTGAAGTCTATGGTGACTCTAAGCTGGTTGTTAACCAGGTTAGAGGGACTTATGAAGTTTGCCATCAAAATTTAGTACCTTACTATGAAGCTGCAATCAACATGGCTACATCATTCAAAGCCTTCTTTATCGAATATATACGCCGAGCTTGCAATATTGAAGCTGACATTTTGGCCAATCTTGCAGCAGTCTTAGCCATCCCTATCAAAAGACAGCAAGTGGTGGTCATCTCTAATCGAGAATTGTTTTGCATCGAAAACAATCGTAATATTGAGTTCAGTAATCTTACTGAAGTCAATATTATCAGTGAAGATTGGAGAACTCCTTTCATCGACTTCGTAGTCCATGATATACTACCTGAAGATCCTAAAGAGGCTACGAATATTCGTCAGCGGTCTCTCCGATTCTATTACAATCAGACCACCAAGACACTCTATCGGTGGACTTATGACGGCCTACTCTTACGCCGTCTTGCTGGAGATGAGGCGAAGCAAGTATTGCGTGAAGCTCACGACGATGTCTGCGGAGCACATCAACCCGGTCCTAAGCTACAAGATCGTATCTGACGCATGGGTTATTATTGGCCCTCTATGGTTTCTGATGCCTTCGAATATGCGAGAAAATATCGAGCTTGTCAAATCCACGCAGATTTTATTCATCAACCGTCGGAATTTCTTCATCCGACTGCTGCATCCTGGCCTTTTGAAGCTTGGGGTATGGATATCATAGGTCCTATCAATCCTCCTTCTTCTAGAGGGCATCGATTCATACTGGCAATAACCGACTACTTCTCCAAATGGGCCAAAGCAATACCATTGGCTGAAGTCAAGACCAGCAGCGTCATCAATTTCGTCAAACACCATGTCATCTATAGATTCGGTATACCTCGACGAATCATTCACGACAATGGACCTCAGTTCATCAGCCAAAAGTTCACAAGGTTTTGTGACGATCATCGAATTGACAATGTTGCTTCGACAGCTTATAATCCTGCTACTAATGGCTTAGCTGAAGCCTTCAACAAGACTATCATCAAGCTCCTTAAGAAGTTTGTATCTACTAACAAACAAAATTGGAGTGAAAAGCTTGGAGAATATCTTTGGGCCTATCATACTACAGTCCACAACCCTACCGGCTGTACACCCTTCTCTTTGGTATACGGCTGTGAAGTAGTTCTACCTTTGGAACTCCAAATTTCATCTTTGAGGATTGCTATTGCTAATGATCTCACGACAGAGAACAACGATCTTCTCCGACTTCAAGAGTTAGAAGCGCTTGATGAGAAGCGGCTATTAGCTCAATAGCATATTGAGTTATACCAAGCCCGCATCTCAAAGACTTTTAACCGCAAAGTTAAAGTCAGAGCCTTTCAGAAAGGAGAGCTTGTTTTAACAGTCAGACGTCCTATGACAATGACTCACTCAAGCAAAGGCAAGTTCGATGCAAAGTGGGAAGGGCCTTACATTATCAATAAAGTCTTCTCAAATGGAGCCTATCAACTCACAGAGTTAGATGGTCGAGTTGCTATGATGCCTATCAATGGCAAATTCCTCAAAAAATACTATGTATAAATGTAACAGAGATTTTATGTAAATATATCAGACAGTTCATAAATAAAGTTTGATTTTTTATCATAAACGATGTTACATGATATTAAGGAAGGTCACTATCATCCTTCTCGACATTGGAACGTGGACCACTTTCGTCCTTATCAAAGACATAATCAGCAAAAGAGCTGAGAACATCTTTACTGGAACCCACCAGGAATTTGCAGGGAGCCATCCTCATGACTTCTTCCTCTTCAGTCTTTCCTGGTTCAAGCAGAAAGTCCAGGATATCCCGCGGTGGTTTGGGTGCAGATGAACCTTCGCCTGCTTCTGTCTGCTTTAGCTGGACTGGATCGGCAGGACGTTCTTCAGTGCTCGCTGTAACCTTCGAAGTAATTTTAGCCTTCTTGGATGCATCTCCAGACGACATCTTTATGTCAAAAAGTGGAAATGTTTATTTCTTCCAGATTTATGTTCTATTTATAGGCAGAAATTCTTAAAATAACAAAGCGACACATCTATTTCGACGGTTCGTCCGTTCATCATTTGACGGTTCACCCGTTCATTCAATTCATCTGACGGTTCACCCGTTTATTTCACCACCATTTCACCCGTCCATCATCGGACGGTTCATCCATTTATACATTTATCTGACGGTTTACCCATTCATTCTATCCACAATTATCCGACGGTTTACCAGTTCATTCATCACATTCACCCGACGGTTTACCCGTTCATTCATCACATTCACCCGACGGTTCGTCCGTTCATCACATTCATCCGACGGTTACCCGTTCGTTTATATATCATCTGACGGTTCACCCGTTCATTCAATCAATCTGACGATTCGTTCGTTCATTCCACTCATTTGACAGTTCATCCGTTTATCCTGACGATTCACTTTGTTCATATATTTTGACGATTCATTTCGTTCGTTTATCCACATCAGCAACTTATCATTCTCGATTAAGTTGTCTATTGAAATAATAATATTCAATAAATTATATTTGCCACGTCCATATTACCTCTGAGCAGATATAATTGAATATGATTATTTTTCAGAATTAAGAAATATATCATGTCCTGTACCTCTGAATATATTTTCTATCTCTATTATTTGTATCTGAATAAGATATGCAATAAATAATAGAACCCCAAAAAGTTGTCTTTTATTGATCAAAATTCAAGACATTACAAAGATTCATATTATAAAACAAGAAGATACAAGATATTTCTATACTAAGCCGGAGGTGTCATCAGATTGGCAATCTGTTGCTTCAGAGTCTGCAGTCGCTCTTCGCAGGATTCCATCACTCTCTTCCTGGCTTCTTCCATCCCAGATTTTTCATTAAAGGTTGGCAGAGTTACCATTCGACGAGTGATTTTAGTATTATGAGCCTCAGCATATTCGTCCTTTTCTTGGGTTAGAGCACCGAGTTGTTGAATCGCAATTTGATGTTCAGTGACCTCATCTTCCAGTTCTTCCTGAAGATGGGCAATCTCTGCTTTCAATTCAGCAATTCTCTGTTCTTTTCTTTCAGCAACAGAGGTCACTATTTCCACCTTGGAATTGTACTCAGCAGACTTGGTGGCGAAAGTATCCAGGAGAATTTGGAAGTTAAATTTCTCAATTGCAACCTCTTGGGACATTCGTTCAAACTTAGCTTGTACTAAAAGTTCCACCTCTCCTTTGTTTACCTCTTTGTAGCTATTTATTGAGGTCTCCAGCTCATTTAATATGTGTTCAAGAAAAGTGGCCTGAGACTCATCATCCTGATCGCGGATGGCATTTACCAAATAAGAGGTTGGACCTCTAACCGTGGAGAAATCAGCCTCTTCTTTCTCCATCACTCTATTTATTAAAGGTCCCAATGAATCAAAGAAGAATTTGGTAAATGATTTTATGACAAACTGATTGGTAGCCACAGCACCAGGAGCAGCAGCTACTCCTGTTGACGATGAAGCGGCAGGACGTTCAGTTTCTTGTACTTAGACAGAAGGTTCTTTGAATAAAGGAGCTAGAGTAGAGCTGGTCGCTCCTCTCGGTTGTTCCTCTACAAAAATTAAAATTTTGTCATTTTGACTATCATTTGTTACTATCAAAGAAGATCGAAAAGTGAAAGCATTCTTACCATAGCTTGGTCCAGTATCAGGTCTGTCATCTGTTGGGACAGATTCCAGCTGAGCAGGAGTAGCCTCAGACATTACTGCCTGACTACTTCCTGCTTCAGAACCACATGATAAATGACGACTGTTACTGGCTATCGTCGTTGCAAGCACTATATCCATGCATACTGGAGGTGCTGGAGAAGATGCAGTCTCTACACGGAATAAGAATAAAGATGTTAGCTATCAATTTATTAAAAGAAGATTGCTAATTTCACTCTATACCTTGGGATCGACAGCAGGAGTTTCCTCTAGGGCCGTTTCTTCATCTGCTATCTTTTCTGGAGATGCCTGCACCTCAACATCCTTTTCGGGATCCAAGGTGTCATCAGCAGCTTCGGAAGATATCTGCACCTCAACATCCAAGGTGTCATTATCAGCTTCAGGAGACACATACACCTCAGGATCCTGTGTATCCTCGATATCTTCTGATGATGAGCTCTCCTCGCTTTCATGTTCCTCCGGTGCCTCCCCACTGGCAGTTGCAGTGGTTTGGTCAACATAATCATGTAAACCGAAGTCACAGTCATTTAAAGCATCGATCATCAAACGATCTTTCTCCTCACGGATTGCTCCTGGTGTAGCAGGAGGTTGAGTAGTCTCCATCACCGGTAAAGGAGATTGCAAAGCTTCGTGCTCTGTCTCTGCAATATTTTTACTGGGCTCTACGGCCTCATTTCTCTCTTCCCTCTGCTCGATCTCCTCCCTCTGTTCCAGACTAGGAGTTTTATGTCCAGACTCAGAAACAGGAGTAGGAGATGGCATGATGAGTCCAGCTGCAGCGTTCATCACTACCGAAGACAAGATTTGCCTTGGAGGAGAGACTGTTCTTTTTCTTCGTTTGTGAGCTAATTTCTTTCTATACAGAGGCCTCTCAGGACTCTCTACATTTACTACCTCGACCTGTTTCTGAATAGAGGTCGGCGTAGCTGCTTCTTCTCGAGTTGATTCAGCCAATTGTCGGGATTGTGATCTAGTATTGATCTTCTCTAATGATGGTTCCAAGATCAACTTCTTTTTCGCGACTGGAGAAGAAGGTTCTTCTCTCCTTCTCTTCTTCTCTTTGGCCGGAGACTTAACCACTTTCAGCGAAATTCTCAGTGGTTGGTTAACTTCCTCAGGGAAGTTTACTTCTCTGGAATCTTCTAGTGGATCATCCACCAGTTCATGTTGTTCGTCGTTTGCTGGAGCTAATGTAGCAGTAGCCCCTTTCTTCAGACGAGTTGCTGTTGCGAAACTATCAATCAGACTAAAATTCTCAGCAAATGAATTGGCAGCTGTGTAGAACAATGAATATGTGTACAGCATTCTTGGGCCATTGTCATTTTTGTTGGGCATCGAAAACACTGTCCTAGTGTCTCGAGCAATATAGTATGCCCATGCTCTCGCACCATCAATTAGGTACCCCGTTCCTTGCAGGCAAGTTATGGCGTTGCCCACATGGAATTGGTCATAACCAAATTGACGAGCGAAGCGGCTCGACAGATATGGTTCAAGGAAGCATTCCTCTTCAAATCTGTATACTGGATGTGATGGTCTAATCGCCTTCAGCCAGTCGAAAGCTGCTCGGCCCAGTGGCTGCCTCCCCAGATCAACCATATTTGTCGCCATGAACTCATAACCAGCTGGAGGAGCGAAGCTGTAAAAGTTCCATCCCTTGCCTAGGTTGAGGGCACGTCTGCAGTCCTTCAGACTGACGTACACCCACTTGCTTCAGGAGAATCTACGCAGAAAGCTGCCGCTAACTGCCCCCATGTCGGGGTTCATTAGAGATGGATGATGCAGAAGCAACCACCCGAACAGATAGGTGTAGGGCAACTCCAGTCTTGGAAATTTCCCTTTCTCACCCTTCTACTTGATCATTACGTCGACATACAGACGAAGACCTACATTTATTCTACAGGTCATCGCTGATAACAAATCCCTCCGGTAGCCGAAGACTAACCGGACGGCAGCGAAGAGAACGTCGCGGTGGAAGCGGTCCACGGCGCTTGCTCCTGGTACAACAAATCGACGGAGCCAATATGTCACGCCCCAGAACCAGAATACTGGAGAGCGGGGGCAGACATAGCCAGCTACGTATAACAGAATAGAATCCACACCGCTATACGGTCACGGCTGTCTAGATATGTGAGGGTTTCACTACAATCCATCAGTCTCTTAAGGTCATAAAATAGCCTATTGTCTCAATCTCAACCAACTAATAATAATCACAAGATATCAGATCTCCAAATATACAATTGTAAGGCGTCCCAAACATTACATATCCAGATGATCATGAAGCTAGTCGTTACAAAATGTGAGGACTAGCAAGAGTTCAGTCATACATGATCAACCTCCGGGGCTTGTCAATCATGTTACAGCCCGTAGGCAGACAGTAAGTAAGTACAATCGAGCTAACACTTGCTCGTCGGCTAAACGCCTCAAAAGAATAATTTACAATATTACAGTGGAAGAATCAAAAGAAACCCACTCGATGCCCTGGTTATGCCTGGTGACCACCATCGGGCTGGAAGACAGGTAGATCCTTTGCTGCTGCTCCGATATCTGGCCATACAAAACCAGCTGGGTCAGACCCCAGGAAGAGCAAGTGCCACAAAGGAGGCCACAAAATAAGAACCAAAGCCAGCAAATTAGCACAATAATATAATTACATAATAAGAGACAGTAATTTAAGAAAAGCATGATGGATAATTATAAAAGACAATCTTGCATAGAATCACTAAAAGACAGGACATATGGAAAAAGTATGTCAGGATGATATACGATGAGATAACCATGGGACTATTCAGATAGCTAGGTTACAACCCGTAAACCAAACAAGGACCGGGGTTGTAACCCTTCGTCTGAACGGAACTTGGTTTCTATCACCATTTATCGGCAAGATAAATATAAGAAATCAGGTCAAGTAACAATCTAGAGTGACAATCCTTATAGTGACAATCTGGAGTGACAATCCTTATAGTGACAATCTGGAGTGACAATCCCTATAGTGACAATCTGGAGTGACAATCATTATAGTGACAATCTGAAGTGATAATCATTATAGTGACAATCTGGAGTGACAATCATTATAGTGACAATCTGGAGTGACAATCATTATAGTGACAATCTGGAGTGACAATCTGGAGTGACAATTCTTCAATCATTCTGGTACAATCTTACAATCAATCAATTCTAGACAATACTAAACTGGACTAGACTCCATCCAAGCAATCACGGCCAATCATTGCCTACGGCTTTTTACATTAACTAACTAGGGTTATCACAATCCTAGTTACTAGCAAGATGCAATGAGATGCTCCAAGTAGTTACAGGCCCTGCAGCTATCCAGGTTATCCAGGCAATCAGTATAGTGACAATCTAGATAGTACAATGCATTATAGTGACAATAGAGTTCAATCATTAAGTGACAATGGAGGGTGCCCCACATAACAGTGGGCTGGAAATGTGCCCTACTCGTCGGCAGACTACAAGTCCAATCATTTGCGGCCGGGATAACGGGATCGCCTGTAACTGGGGAACATCTCTTCATGACTAGTGAATTATACTAATTATTAACCTTAGTCCAATTCCGTAGGTACTCCTGACCGTGGTACTCAGGAGTCCCCTCCTAGACATGATGCAAGACATGACTGGATTATTTGTACAAGCACAATAGCCTACGGTGTCAGGATTAATTATACAGGTCATGTCATGTCAGGTAGCCGTCGCAACAGCTATTCAAGATATATCAGGTCAGGTTATCATATCAAGTGTACTAGTCAGGAGTGCGCCACGACGGGCCACTTATCAGGTCATGCTCAATTATCAATTCCAAACATATCAAGTAAATTCGTGATTATCAAGTTCAGGACAAAAGGCGTAAGGATATATAAAATGGACGTAAAATATCTAATAAAATATCAATATACAGGGCTATAGAAGAGCCAAGCTTAAAGAATTAAGACCAAAACTCCAAGAACCAATGGGTCAAACAAGGGGTCAGAGGGCAGTGTACGTAAAAGTTACGCACGCTCAAGGGAGCAGCGTACATGAAAAGTCACGCACGCTCAAGGGAGCAGGGTACATGAAAAGTCACGCACGCTCAAGGGAGCAGTGTACATGAAAAGTCACGCACGCTCAAGGGAGCAGCGTACATGAAAAGTCACGCACGCTCAAGGAAGCAGCGTACATGAAAAGTCACGCACGCTCAAGGGAGCAGCGTACATGAAAAATCACGCACGCTCAAGGGAGCAGCATACATGAAAAGTCACGCACGCTCAAGGGAGCAGCGTACATGAAAAGTCACGCACGCTCAAGTCTGCGTACGCACAAAAGCACGCACGCAGGAGACACGCTTCCAACAGGAAGCATATCCAAGGCTCAGTGGCGTAAGCTAAGAAGCTCTGTACACTGCTCACTGTCTTCTCCAAACAGCAAGAACACCATGACTGAACCTAAGCTTCAAAGCATCACAACTTGGCCATCCGAACTCCAAATCTGGATTTCCAAAGTCCTAACTTGGGTGAAATCAAAATCTCTTCCACATGGAAACATCAAAACCCATAAATATCCAACCAAAATAGATCAAACCATACAAAATCCAAAAATAGAAATAACTTAGATCTAGAAAAATGGAGACTCCAAATCACAAAATTTCAAGTTCTAATGTTGATCACCATGTCCTAATCTAGCTAATGGATAAATAACATAGAGTTCTCAAGTGATGGCAAGGTGCACTTGCCTATAGGTGGAGAGTTGTGGAGGAAGGAGAAGAAGAAGAAGAAAATTAATGGTGGTGGTAATGAAGAGAGGGAGTGGTAGGTGGGGATTATAAAGAGGGAGGATGTGGTGTATTGAGGGTGGAGCATAGGCTAAGGTGATCCAACCATAAAGAACCAAACCAAACCAACCTAAACCAATTAAAACCGAGCCAAGTCAAAACCCAAAATACGAGAAATACCGAAATTACACAAGTTGAGAAAATAAAAATATATGCCAAAACCCAGATACGAGTATAAATACGAAATACGGGAAATACAGAAAAATGAGGGTGACAACTCTACCCACCTTAAAAGAATTCCGTCCTCGAAATTTAATCAAGGAGCTAGAGATTGTCACGACAGGCTATACTAAGCACAGGCAAGCCACACTAAGCAGTTCAATCATACAATCATACAATGTAAGCAAGGAAGGGAAAACATAAGGCATAAGGAAGATATTATACCTCACGAGTCAAACAAGTAGGGATAACGTGATCGGATATCATCCTCACACTCCCACATTTGACTCTTCCAAGGAGCGATGAACGCAAGCAACATGAACTAAACTGATAGTCTTGCGCTTGAGGTCTCTCTCCTTGGTCAAACAGGGACACGGGCCTATCCTTATACGAAAAGGTTGGTACCAATAACCAGTTTCGAATGACCTAGGATATGGCTCGGGTCCGGAATGTACGTTGTAATTAGGATACATGAAATACGTCATGCACCCCGCATAATGACGATAGAAAAGCAAGATGAGAGGACACATATACCTCTCGGTCGATTCTGAACCTGAGCCTGGGCTAGGGCAAACTGCCGCGGGTTCTGTTGCTGGAAATTCTGGGCCTGAGTCGACAATGGCCTCGGAAATGGGAATTGCTATTGCTGGTGAACTGGAGCTGGTACTGGTGCTGGTCCCCTAACCGAGGGACTAGATACTGTTGATGCTGAATCGACTCTGAATGGGCAGGACCCCACCCTATGGTCCGGTGCCCCACATAACAAGCATAATCCCAGCGCCTTGCGACACTCCGCTACCACGTGTCCAGGCTTCCCACAATAAGAACAGCCTACGACGGAAGACTGCGCTTGCTTCTATTTCTACTGAGGGTACGTCGGGGTCGAGTACTGGACCGACGTAACTGAGGTTGCTTGCCTCGGAGTTCCAATAGTCAAAGCCCTACCTGCCGGGGCTGGTGCTAAAGACTGATTCATCTGACTATGGGACCGCTTCCGACCTCCAGTCCTGTCCACTATTCTCTGGGAGGTATACTCGTGCCTCCTAGCTGCTCGCAACACCGCATCATAGGTCTGATGCTCGAACTGTTCTACTGCCAATATAATCTCTAGGTGAAGTCCCTGCTGGAACCTCTGTGCTCTGTCAAACTCGGTTGCCACCAAGGTGGGAGCAAACCGACTGAGTCTGGAAAACTCGGCCGCATATCCGTCGACCGTCCTTTCTATCTGCTTAAGATTACTGAACCTGGTCTGCAAGTCATACCGAGCCACTGCATCATAATACTTGGTCTGGAACTTTTTGCTGAACACTGCCCAGGGGACAGGTGTTGTCAATCCCACTGCTTGTGCGGCCCACCAACTGCGGGCTAGATCCAATAACTGTAGGCACACCACAGCCACCTTCTCTTCTTCTGGAGTCTTCGCGGCTTCGAGAATCACCTCTATATCTTGTAGCCAAGCATCGGCAGCAATGGCATCCTCGCTGCCATCGAAGAATGGAGGGTTCAGGCGCTTAAAACTGTTGACCGCACTGTTCCCTCGGGGTCCACTTCTATTCAGAGCATCTTCCACTGCATGGTGCAAGGCATCGCTTCTACGATCTTGGGAAGCTAACAATGATCTGATGAGACCCACCAAAGTGCCATCATCAGGATCTGTAGGCTGGACTGGCTGAACTGGCGGCTCTCCTCCAGTAGGTACGACTCGGGAGGCTACTCCTGAGTGCTGGGCCTGATCTTCTGGTTGCTGCTGGTCCACGGGAGGTGCTCCTCCTTGCTGATCGGCAGGGTCAGGTACAGTGTCGCTGAGGAAGACAACACAGGGAAACAATAAGGAAGGACCAGGATAGATCAACGATACAAGCATGTAATCAGGGCAAGAATTTTAGGGATTTGAAAATATGGGCGGAGATCAAGGGCGAATACTGATTGAGACATCTATTCGGTAAACCCTCACATTTCTTGATTGACAAGACCTGCATGGGCCACCACTTAAACCATGTCACGCCCCAGAACCAGAATACTGGAGAGCGGGGGCAGACATAGCCAGCTACGTATAACGGAATGGAATCCACACCGCTATACGGTCACGGCTGTCTAGATATGTGAGGGTTTCACTACAATCCATCAGTCTCTTAAGGTCATAAAATAGCCTATTGTCTCAATCTCAACCAACTAATAATAATCACAAGATATCAGATCTCCAAATATACAATTGTAAGGCGTCCCAAACATTACATATCCAGATGATCATGAAGCTAGTCGTTACAAAATGTGAGGACTAGCAAGAGTTCAGTCATACATGATCAACCCCCGGGGCTTGTCAATCATGTTACAGCTCGTAGGCAGACAGTAAGTAAGTACAATCGAGCTAACACTTGCTCGTCGGCTAAACGCCTCAAAAGAATAATTTACAATATTACAGTAAGAGAATCAAAAGGAACCCACTCGATGCCCTGGTTACGCCTGGTGACCACCATCGGGCTGGAAGACAGGTAGATCCTTTGCTGCTGCTCCGGTATCTAGCCATACAAAACCAGCTGGGTCAGACCCCAGGAAGAGCAAGTGCCACAAAGGATGCCACAAAATAAGAACCACCAGCAAATTAGCACAATAATATAATTACATAATAAGAGACAATAATTTAAGAAAAGCATGATAGGTAATTATAAAAGACAATCTTGCATAGAATCACTAAAAGATAGGACATATGGAAAAAGCATGTCAGGATGATATACGATGAGATAACCATGGGACTATTCAGATAGCTAGGTTACAACCCGTAAACCAAACAAGGACCGGGGTTGTAACCCTTCGTCTGAACGGAACTTGGTTTCTCTCACCATTTATCGGCAAGATAAATATAAGAAATCAGGTCAAGTAACAATCTAGAGTGACAATTATTATAGTGACAATCTGGAGTGACATTCCTTATAGTGACAATCTGGAGTGACAATCCTTATAGTGACAATCTGGAGTGACAATCATTATAGTGACAATCTGGAGTGACAATCATTATAGTGACAATCTGGAGTGACAATCATTATAGTGACAATCTGGAGTGACAATCATTATAGTGACAATCTGGAGTGACAATCATTATAGTGACAATCTGGAGTGACAATTCTTCAATCATTCTGGTATAATCTTACAATCAATCAATTCTAGACAATACTAAACTGGACTAGACTCCATCCAAGCAATCACGGCCAATCATTGCCTACGGCTTTCTACATTAACTAACTAGGGTTATCACAATCCTAGTTACTAGCAAGATGCAATGAGATGCTCCAAGTAGTCACAGGCCCTGCAGCTATCCAGGTTATCCAGGCAATCTGTATAGTGACAATCTAGAG
Organism: Iris pallida; assembly: GCA_029216955.1. Classification (NCBI taxonomy): domain Eukaryota; kingdom Viridiplantae; phylum Streptophyta; class Magnoliopsida; order Asparagales; family Iridaceae; genus Iris; species Iris pallida. Next base: position 7,131,508 of record JANAVB010036420.1, on the reverse strand, counting down.
AGTAAAATGCATTATAGTGACAATAGAGTTCAATCATTAAGTGACAATGGAGGGTGCCCCACATAACAGTGGGCTGGAAATGTGCCCTACTCGTCGGCAGGCTACAAGTCCAATCATTTGCGGCCGGGATAACGGGATCGCCTGTAACTGGGGAACATCTCTTCATGACTAGTGAATTATACTAATGATTAACCTTAGTCAAATTCTGTAGGTACTCCTGACTGTGGTACTCAGGAGTCCCCTCCTAGACATGATGCAAGACATGACTGGATTATTTGTACAAGCACAATAGCCCACGGTGTCAGGATTAATTATACAGGTCATGTCATGTCAGGTAGCCGTCGCAACAGCTATTCAAGATATATCAGGTCAGGTTATCATATCAAGTGTACTAGTCAGGAGTGCGCCACGACGGGCCACTTATCAGGTCATGCTCAATTATCAATTCCAAACATATCAAGTAAATTCGTGATTATCAAGTTCAGGACAAAAGGCGTAAGGATATAAAATGGACGTAAAATATCTAATAAAATATCAATATACAGGGCTATAGAAGAGCCAAGCTTAAAGAATTAAGACCAAAACTCCAAGAACCAATGGGTCAAGCAAGGGGTCAGGGGGCAGTGTACGTAAAAGTTACGCACGCTCAAGGGAGCAGCGTACATGAAAAGTCACGCACGCTCAAGGAAACAGTGTACATGAAAAGTCACGCACGCTCAAGGGAGCAGTGTACATGAAAAGTCACACGCTCAAGGGAGCAGCGTACATGAAAAGTCACGCACGCTCAAGGGAGCAGCGTACATGAAAAGTCACGCACGCTCAAGGGAGCAGCGTACATGAAAAGTCACGCACGCTCAAGGGAGCAGCGTACATGAAAAGTCACGCACGCTCAAGGGAGCAGCGTACATAAAAAGTCACGCACGCTCAAGGAAGCAGCGTACATGAAAAGTCACGCACGCTCAAGTCTGCGTACGCACAAAAGCACGCACGCAGGAGACACGCTTCCAACAGGAAGCATATCCAAGGCTCAGTGGCGTAAGCTAAGAAGCTCTGCACACTGCTCACTGTCTTCTCCAAACAGCAAGAACACCATGACTGAACCTAAGCTTCAAAGCATCATAACTTGGCCATCCGAACTCCAAATCTGGATTTCCAAAGTCCTAACTTGGGTGAAATCAAAATCTCTTCCACATGGAAACATCAAAACCCATAAATATCCAACCAAAATAGATCAAACCATGTAAAATCCGAAAATAGAAATAACTTAGATCTAAAAAAATGGAGACTCTAAATCACAAAATTTCAAGTTCTAATGTTGATCACCATGTCCTAATCTAGCTAATGGACAAATAACATAGAGTTCTCAAGTGATGGCAAGGTGCACTTGCCTATAGGTGGAGAGTTGTGGAGGAAGGAGAAGAAGAAGAAGAAAATTAATGGTGGTGGTAATAAAGAGAGGCAGTAGTAGGTGGGGATTATAAAGAGGGGGGGATGTGGTGTGTTGAGGGTGGAGCATAGGCTAAGATGATCCAACCATAAAGAACCAAACCAAACCAACCCAAACCAATTAAAACCGAGCCAAGTCAAAACCTAAAATACGAGAAATACCAAAATTCCACAAGTTGAGAAAATAAAAATATATGCCAAAACCCAGATACGAGTATAAATACGAAATACGGGAAATACGAAAAAATGAGGGTGACAACTCTACCCACCTTAAAAGAATTCCGTCCTCAAAATTTAATCAAGGAGCTAGAGATTGTCACGACAAGCTATACTAAGCACAGGCAAGCCACACTAAGCAGTTCAATCATACAATCATACAATGCAAGCAAGGAAGGGAAAACGTAAGGCATAAGGAAGATATTATACCTCACGAGTCAAACAAGTAGGGATAACGTGATCGGATATCATCCTCACACTCCCACGTTTGACTCTCCCAAGGAGCGATGAACGCAAGCAACATGAACTAAACTGATAGTCTTGCGCTTGAGGTATCTCTCCTTGGTCAAACAGGGACACGGGCCTATCCTTATACGAAAAGGTTGGTACCAATAACCAGTTTCGAATGACCTAGGATATGGCTCGGGTCCGGAATGTACCGTTGTAATTAGGATACATGAAATACGTCATGCACCCCGCATAATGACGGTAGAAAAGCAAGATGAGAGGACACATATACCTCACGGTCGATTCTGAACCTGAGCCTGGACTAGGGCAAACTGTCGCGGGTTCTGTTGCTGGAAAGTCTGGGCCTGAGTCGGCAATGGCCTCGGAAACGGGAATTGATGTTGCTGCTGAACTGGAGCTGGTACTGGTGCTGATCCCCTAACCGAGGGACTAGATACTGTTGATGCTAAATCGACTCTGAATGGGCAGGACCCCACCCTATGGTCCGGTGCCCCACACAACAAGCATAATCCCAGCACCTTGCGACACTCCGCTACCACGTGTCCAGGCTTCCCACAATAAGAACAGCCTACGGCGGAAGACTGCGCTTGCTTCTGTTTCTACTGAGGGTACGTCGGGGTCGAGTACTGGACCGACGTAACTGAGGTTGCTTGCCTCGGAGTTCCAATAGTCAAAGCCCTAGCTGCCGGGGCTGGTGCTGAAGACTGATTCATCTGACTATGGGACCGCTTCCGACCTCCAGTCCTGTCCACTATTCTCTGGGAGGTATACTCGTGCCTCCTAGCTGCTCGCAACACCACATCATAGGTCTGATGCTCGAACTGTTCTACTGCCAATATAATCTCTAGGTGAAGTCTCTGCTGGAACCTCTGTGCTCTGTCAAACTCGGTTGCCACCAAGGTGGGAGCAAACCAACTGAGTCTGGAAAACTCGGCCGCATATCCGTCGACCGTCCTCCCCATCTGCTTAAGATTACTGAACCTGGTCTGCAAGTCATACCGAGCCACTGCATCATAATACTTGGTCTGGAACTTTTCGCTGAACACTGCCCAGGGGACAGGTGTTGTCAATCCCACTGCTTGTGCGGCCCACCAACTACGGGCTAGATCCAATAACTGTAGGCGCACCACAACCACCTTCTCTTCTTCTGGAGTCTTCGCGGCTTCGAGAATCACCTCTATATCTTATAGCCAAGCATCGGCAGCAATGGCATCCTCGCTGCCATCGAAGATTGGAGGGTTCAAGCGCTTAAAACTGTTGACCGTACTGTTCCTTCGGGGTCCACTTCTATTCAGAGCATCTTTCACTGCCTGGTGCAAGACATCGCCTCTACGATCTTGGGAAGCTAACAATGATCTGATGAGACCCACCAAAGTGCCATCATCAGGATCTGCAGGCTGGACTGGCTGAACTGGCGGCTCTCCTCCAGTAGGTACGACTCGGGAGGCTGCTCCTGAGTGCTGGGCCTGATCTTCTGGTTGCTGCTGGTCCACGGGAGGTGCTCCTCCTTACTGATCGGCAGGGTCAGGTGCAGTGCCGCTGAGGAAGACGACACAGGGAAACAATAAGGAATGACCAGGACAGATCAACGATATAAGCATGTAATCAGGGCAAAAATTTCAGGGATTTGAAAATATGGGCGGAGATCAAGGGCAAATACTGATTGAGACATCTATTCGGTAAACCCTCACATTTCTTGATTGACAAGACCTGCATGGGCCACCACTTAAACTATGTCACGCCCCAGAACCAGAGTACTGGAGAGCGGGGGCAGACATAGCCAGCTACGTATAACAGAATGGAATCCACACCGCTATACAGTCACGGCTGTCTAGATATGTGAGGGTTTTACTACAATCCATCAGTCTCTTAAGGTCATATAATAGCCTATTGTCTCAATCTCAACCAACTAATAATAATCACAAGATATCAGATCTCCAAATATACAATTGTAAGGCGTCCCAAACATTATATAACCAGATGATCATGAAGCTAGTCGTTACAAAATGTGAGGACTAGCAAGAGTTCAGTCATACATGATCAACCCCCGGGGCTTGTCAATCATGTTACAGCTCGTAGGCAGACAGTAAGTAAGTACAATCGAGCTAACACTTGCTCGTCGGCTAAACGCCTCAAAAGAATAATTTACAATATTACAGTGGAAGAATCAAAAGGAACCCACTCGATGCCCTGGTTACGCCTGGTGGCCACCATCGGGCTGGAAGACAGGTAGATCCTTTGTTGCTGCTCCGGTATCTGGCCATACAAAACCAGCTGGGTCAGACCCCAGGAAGAGCAAGTGCCACAAAGGATGCCACAAAATAAGAACCAAAGCCAGCAAATTAGCACAATAATATAATTACATAATAAGAGACAGTAATTTAAGAAAAGCATGATGGATAATTATAAAAGACAATCTTGCATAGAATCACTAAAAGACAGGACATATGAAAAAAGCATGTCAGGATGATATACGATGAGATAACCATGGGACTATTCAGATAGCTAGGTTACAACCCGTAAACCAAACAAGGACCGGGGTTGTAACCCTTCGTCTGAACGGAACTTGGTTTCTCTCACCATTTATCGGCAAGATAAATATAAGAAATCAGGTCAAGTAACAATCTGGAGTGACAATTATTATAGTGACAATCTGGAGTGATAATCCTTATAGTGACAATCTGGAGTGACAATCCTTATAGTGACAATCTGGAGTGACAATCATTATAGTGACAATCTGGAGTGACAATCATTATAGTGACAATCTGGAGTGACAATCATTATAGTGACAATCTGGAGTGACAATCATTATAGTGACAATCTGGAGTGACAATTCTTCAATCATTCTGGTACAATCTTACAATCAATCAATTCTAGACAATACTAAACTGGACTAGACTCCATCCAAGCAATCACGGCCAATCATTGCCTATGACTTTCTACATTAACTAACTAGGGTTATCACAATCCTAGTTACTAGCAAGATACAATGAGATGCTCCAAGTAGTCACAGGCCCTGCAGCTATCCAGGTTATCCAGGCAATCAGTATAGTGACAATCTAGAGAGTACAATGCATTATAGTGACAATAGAGTTCAACCATTAAGTGACAATGGAGGGTGCCCCACATAACAGTGGGCTGGAAATGTGCCCTACTCGTCGGCAGGCTACAAGTCCAATCATTTGCGGCCGGGATAACGGGATCGCCTGTAACTGGGGAACATCTCTTCATGACTAGTGAATTATACTAATTATTAACCTTAGTCCAATTCCGTAGGTACTCCTGACCGTGGTACTCAGGAGTCCCCTCCTAGACATGATGCAAGACATGACTGGATTATTTGTACAAGCACAATAGCCCACGGTGTCAGGATTAATTATACAGGTCATGTCATGTCAGGTAGCCGTCGCAACAGCTATTCAAGATATATCAGGTCAGGTTATCATATCAAGTGTACTAGTCAGGAGTGCGCCACGACGGGCCACTTATCAGGTCATGCTCAATTATCAATTTCAAATATATCAAGTAAATTCGTGATTATCAAGTTCAGGACAAAAGGCGTAAGGATATAAAATGGACGTAAAATATCTAATAAAATATCAATATACAGGGCTATAGAAGAGCCAAGCTTAAAGAATTAAGACCAAAACTCCAAGAACCAATGGGTCAAGCAAGGGGTCAGGGGGCAGTGTACGTAAAAGTTACGCACGCTCAAGGGAGCAGCGTACATGAAAAGTCACGCACGCTCAAGGGAGCAGTGTACATGAAAAGTCATGCACGCTCAAGGAAGCAGTGTACATAAAAAGTCACGCATGCTCAAGGGAGCAGCATACATGAAAAGTCACGCACGCTCAAGGGAGCAGCGTACATGAAAAGTCACGCACGCTGAAGGGAGCAGCGTACATAAAAAGTCACGCACGCTCAAGGGAGCAGCGTACATGAAAAGTCACGCACGCTCAAGGGAGCAGCGTATATGAAAAGTCACGCACGCTCAAGGGAGTAACGTACATGAAAAGTCACGCACGCTCAAGGGAGCAGCGTACATGAAAAGTCACGCACGCTCAAGTCTGCGTACGTACAAAAGCACGCACGCAGGAGACACGCTTCCAACAGGAAGCGTATCCAAGGCTCAGTGGCGTAAGCTAAGAAGCTCTGCACACTGCTCACTGTCTTCTCCAAACAGCAAGAACACCATGGCTGAACCTAAGCTTCAAAGCATCACAACTTGGCCATCCGAACTCCAAATCTGGATTTCCAAAGTCCTAACTTGGGTGAAATCAAAATCTCTTCCACATGGAAACATCAAAACCCATAAATATCCAACCAAAATAGATCAAACCATGCAAAATCCGAAAATAGAAATAACTTAGATCTAGAAAAATGGAGACTCCAAATCACAAAATTTCAAGTTCTAATGTTGATCACCATATCCTAATCTAGCTAATGGACAAATAACATATAGTTCTCAAGTGATGGCAAGGTGCACTTGCCTATAGGTGGAGAGTTGTGGAGGAAGGAGAAGAAGAAGAAGAAGAAGAAAATTAATGGTGGTGGTAATAAAGAGAGGGAGTGGTAGGTGGGGATTATAAAGAGGGGGGATGTGGTGTGTTGAGGGTGGAGCATAGGCTAAGGTGATCCAACCATAAAGAACCAAACCAAACCAACCCAAACCAATTAAAACCGAGCCAAGTCAAAACCCAAAATACGAGAAATACCAAAATTCTACAAGTTGAGAAAATAAAAATATATGCCAAAACCCAGATACGAGTATAAATACGAAATACGGGAAATACGGAAAAATGAGGGTGACACAATATGTCAAAAATCCTGCCAGTTGAGCTTCTTTAGACATGGACCAGTATCACATTCTTATGAAGCTCTCAACAAAATCCTCGGGCTTGAGCGAAGGATATTGGTGTTCATCAGTAACTTCGATATCCATCCTCTTATTCTCTTCTATCAGCCTTATCACTTTACTGTTGCTAAGAGGATGAAAGAAAGATGGGTTACAGGAGTCATGATCTTTGGTCTTCTTCTCAACGACATGGTTAAGAAAAAGATAAGGCAACCATTTGGAGGAATAGCATGTGCTGGAAGAGCCGCTCTGGTAATACAAGGAGCATATATTATAATGGCACAGTAGTTCATCAAAAACTGCTACCATTTCTGTATTTTCCCGATGCAGTCTCTCTAACTCGTCGTTGGTGGGAACATACTCTTCATAAGGGGGGTCTCCATTTGGTAGGCATAAGATATACTTCATCTCATGGAGAGCCAATCCCATCTCCCCATAGGGCGTCATGAACGTCCCTGTCCTATAGTTGTACCTCTCTGCCAGGGCTAGAAACAGATGAGGGTTTGGGTGAAAGCCATATACGGTAGCGTATACCGCATTATAAAGATCGATCTCTTTAAGTTGATCTTCAAATTGAGCCAATGCCCAGTTGGCTATACTGTTCCATCTCCTATTTTATGGGTTTACCAAACCGGTCAGCCGGATGTCTTGATCCGGATATCTACCCTCCGCTTTGGCATACTCGTTGGCAAAAATCGGTGTCCTTACCGGCAGCAACAAAGACGAGTTCTCAGGGGGGATGCAACCTGGCTTCAACCCTCTTAATAAAGTGATGTGTCGTTCGGAAGAACTATAGAACATGTCCCTATTATTCGGACCTTTCTTAACAGAGATTTTTCCTGTCCGTGCATGTTGAAGGAGAGTAATGTTCCAGTCCATCCTCCTAGGATGGCTTGTATGAGCATATCTTGCTAGAGGAAGGCATCTAGCTATGTCTGGTAACTGGATCAGTTTCTCCTTCCATTGGAAAGTTCTTGACTCAACTCGGGGTCTTGGTTGAGAACTTTTATCAATGGCGTCGCTGAAGAGGAACATAGGCTTCTTGTGGGTGACAGCGTCAACAGATTACAAAGGCTGTCCATTTATCAGACTTAGCAAAGTTTCATTATCCTGAGTTATTAGGATAGCGTGGCGAGATGATGGAAAGGCATACTGGGGGAAGAGTACATGGGATAAGTCCTCTTTTTATTCTGGCTCAGCTAAAGTTCCTGTAAAGATTTCATAATTCGGGTCCTCTCTGGTATCAACTGTATCAAACAGAAAAATCACAATTTAGTACAAGTCAAGTCAGAGATTCTGTCATCAGATTGCACAAACATCAGATTACACAAACATCAGATTGTGCAAACATCAGATTGCTCAAACATCAGCTTGTGCAAGCATCAGATTGTGCTGATAATCTTGCGCAAATCAGTCGATTGCGCTGACTGTTGCCAGCACAATTCAACCGATTGCGCGAGAAGATATTCTTCATAAAAATGAAGAATAATGGGTTCGTACAACCAAAACCCTAAACAGGGTGGCGCAGTATGATCACATCTCTAAAAGAGATGGATTTTAAGATTCAGTAAAGTCAAAAAACCCTAAAAATGATTTTCGATCGGGTTGTCTACCTCGCAAAGCAGGGTGCACAGCTTCGTGACGGGAAGGAAGCGGCGCAACCCGAGCCGAAGACTCGGCAGGGGCCTTGCCCTTGGCGGTGGCGGAGGAGCGCTTGGGAGCCATGAGATCGACGGAAAAGAAAGAGTGAAGTCGGAGCAGGCTCGGGGATTTCTCTCTCTCAAGCACAATGAACACAAGTAAAGAATAATATGAAGGATGAAGGAAACTATTTATGGTTTTTCAAAGAGCAACAGCCGCCTCAGATTGCGCCGAATAAATAGGGGTAATCCCTCCGATTGTGCAGACAGCATCATCATGTCCGCAACTTGATTGAAAATTCAAAATTTAAAGTATTTCAAAATTTTGAATAAATTCAACTTTCGAAAACTTTGAAGGGGGTATTGTAGGTCCTAAAAAATCAAGTTGCACCTATCAACAAAGTCATAAAAATCAAGAAATACATCTTTTAAATGAATTACGCAAAAGTCAGATTGCGCATCATCCAGATGGCGCAGAGTAGACTGCGCACACTTTCAAGTACGCAAGCTGACGTGGCCAAGTCATCATTACCTGACACAATAAAATCTTTTGACAACTGACAGCACAAAGAACGAGGAGACTGTTCGTTTATTGCGCCGTACAGCGCTCGAGGATAGCTGTATATGCATCACAATCTGTTTCCAGCACAATCCAGCCTAGCGCGATCCATTCTAGCGCCATCCAAAGTCAGCGCAATTCATGTGGCGCACTTCATCATGATAACTGATAAATGTACATGTGGCATTCATGCCATCAATTGCTCACTACGTGGCAACCATCTGTGCACGATCATGCACATTTCAATCAAATGATGCCATGTGTCCAAGACAGTTGGCCCACGATCAGACAACTGCCTGTGCAGTCTAATGCTGCGCCATCCAGTGCATGCGCAATCCAACTTGCGCCATTCAGAATAACTAAAAGTTAGTTATTTCCAGAACTCTATAAATAGAGTTTCAAGTCTTCATTCCAGGGGATCAAACATAAAGTTCAGAAATATCAGAGAGTTCAGGAGTTCTTGCCCAAGTGCTGCTGCATTCTTTCGAGGCTTTTGCCTTCAAATTCAGAGGCTATTGTCTTCAGAGTTCATATCGTCCAAGGGATAAAGCAATCGTCTTCTAGATTGGATTCCTACAGTTGTACTTTCCCAGAATTCTTGTAATCTCTTTACAAAGTTTGTTGAAATAAAGTTCATACTTTTGATTTTGCAAACATCTACGACATAAACTTTTTCCAGAAATTATTTCGTTCATTTAGTATTTTATTTATTCTGTTGAACTCAGAATTGATCGGTTGATTACCGTTTTGGTCACGATTAGCTATAACGGCGATATCTTTTGACCAAATCATGATTTTGTGGCACGGTTGATTCCAGACACTCGTGGCACTGAAATTTACCAAGTGCACTTTCAAAATCTAAAGTTCATAGCATTTGACTAAATAGTCAACGGCACGCCTCAATTTGCGTGCCATGGTTTCCAAAATTAGAAACATGACTTTTGATGGCCAAACTTGTATGTTTAGATTATATTCAGATTATTATTAGGTTTAATTAGGTTTTTAAGTGAATTATTTCAGGATTAATTATTATTAGATTAGTAACCCAACTAGCCACTATTCCATGAATTTAGAACTAGAACATTAGAATTGATTTATAGTTTTCGTGCACGGTTCATGGTACAATATGTGTTATAGGTTGACAGCTCCTAGATCGGCATCCCGTCATCCTCGACTTGTGACTACGGTTTGTGCAAGGACCACAGGCAAGTTTACCTTGCCTTCCTCTACAGTTTTGTTTACATGCTTTGTATTTCATTTTTCAGTTTTGACTGTTTATGGACATGTGCTTTTCGTATTATATTATTTTGAGTTATTTTCATTGCATATAGTCGTGTTCATGTTTGGTCTTGTGGTTCACACTTGGAGTTTCTTGTCAGTACCTTGCTTGAGTCGTGTCATAAAACTAGTATGTGTAATTGAACTGCTAAATTCTTGATATTGTTTCCTTGGAACCAGAGAGTCCACACTCGGGACGAGGGTGTTTTTCTTGATTTGTTTACATCCATGAGTCCACACTCGGGACGAGGATGTCGATTATTTGCACCAGAGAGTCCACACTCGGGACGAGGGTGTTGACTTGACTTGACTTACACCAGAGAGTCCACACTCGGGACGAGGTTGTTTACATCAGAGAGTCCACACTCGGGACGAGGATATTGTACTTGCACCAGAGAGTCCACACTCGGGACGAGGGTGCCTTGCCGTGAACTAACCAGAGAGTCCACACTCGGGACGAGGGTTAGTATTAACCAGAGAGTCCACACTCGGGACGAGGGTTAGTGTTTAGTTCAAACCCGTGAGTCCACACTCGGGATGAGGGTTTGGTTCTTCCATTGATCTCGTGATTATTGTTCATCTGGCAGTTCATTTATACGTAGTTGTTCTAGTGTTCGTGTTCGTGTTCGTGTTCGTGTTCGTGTTCGTGTTTCTGTTCGTATTCGTAGTCATTTGTCGTGTTCATGTTTCTTCTTGTTTATTTTCTCCCTCATGATAAAACTGTTAGATAGGCATGTATATTATGTATCTTGTTTTGTCCTCTGAGGACCTGATGATCTCCTCAGGTTTAGCGGTTGCATGGAGTTAGGTAGTAGTTCTGGGTGGCGGAGGATTTGTGATTCTTGTGAGTTTCGGATGCGATGATCCGCTTGTCGGATTCAGGTATAATTATTACGTTGTTATCCTTTCGTGCTTTCTTACTTTATCATATTTCCTGATTCAGTTTAGACTCTTGTTACTTTCTTTAGAGTCTTATCCGACATATATGCTAGTGGGCTGCAGACCACGACCCATAGTGTTTATTCATGTTTCATATTCTTATTGTGGATTGAGATATAGATTTGTTTGCCATGATTTGGCAGTATACCATAGCCTTGACAACGTTTACATATTCGAGTCGGGCTGGAGTCCGCTCGATACGTAGCTGGCTTGCTCACGAGCTCGCATCCGAAAAACGGGTGCAGATTATGACAGGAAAGGAAGATGGCTGGCAACAAGGCATTTCTTATTCGCCAACTTGTCAACTCGAAGTACACGGAGGGTGCCCCAGTGGCACAACATCTGAACGAGGTTCAGGGTATCATCAATCAGTTATCTGCGATGAAGATGGTGATTGATTATGAGCTTCAGGCCCTACTGCTCTTGAGTTCTCTGTCGAAAAGCTGGAAGACGTTGGTGGTGTCGGTGAGCAACTCCGTGCCTGATGGTGTAACACCCCAGTCCCAAAATACTTAGGACTATGTACGTATCCATGCCAGCTGCATACATACGAAGTATACTCCAATATATAGAAACTCGTATGTATACATAAGTTGTAAAATACAGTAAACCAAGAGTAATCTAATCTTATCCACAAATGAAGAATAAAAGATATCATATAATCAACTATAATAAGTCTTTGTCCAATATGTTGGGCGGAGACAAAGTCCACTACCAACTATCTCAAATAAAAGGTACAAGAAGGAATACATGAAATAACAAGACTAGCCAAGTGCAATCATCTACGAAAGGATGGAGAAGATCACGGCCTCGACTAGAACACCTGCAACTATCACAGAAGCACACACCTGGAGAGATAACCATGTCCTCAGAGGGACGTAACAAGATACAATAAACATGCCATATAAATACTGAATATAAAATATGCCACAAACAAAAGTAAGTGACAAGACAACAATAAGGCACTCTAACCATATACTAAAGTGAACATGCAGTTAAGAACAAACCTTTTGCCGCATGAGCCCTGGCTGTAAATGAGATCTGGTATAGTCCCCACTTGGGCACTAGTGACCTAAGCGCATGCGTTCAAAAACGACAGTGGCAAACCTGAGGGACTAAACATACCCGTATCTCCAGCGGAGCTTCCGAGTTACAAGGGAAATACAATCGAAGCCCATACGTCAGGTATTGTCCTCCCCACCCAATGTACCTAAGTCGCCTCCACGACCATATTTTTCTACTAACTTCTAAGTCTCCTAACATGCTCCTATTAGCAGTTAGTCCTAACACATGCGCACTGGGGATCCGCCAACACGCAAGGACCTCTACATGCTACTCATCTCACACATCCTCGTGGTACAACTGTGTCAAGGTATTTACAATACACTACGAACGGTAGTCTCTTAACTCTAAGTCTATATGCAACCAAAGGATAATAACAAAGTACAACTAATATCACTAAGCAGACAGTAAATCAAGAACTGTAAAAACTGGAAATAAATGAACAGTAATATGTAATAAAATGCAACTAAATATAAACAGTATAATGGCAAGGTATCGTGCCTGAGGTTATGTACAAAAGAGAATAATCCAGTGGCTCGAACAAACAAATAAACGAAGCAAGAAAAGCCAAATCCCGCAGATGACTCCGGATGCTGCAACAAACATCACGAACGAGTTTGGAATAAATAATATGCCTAGGAAATGCCTGTCCAAAAGTTAAATTCTGAACAGGGGCAAAATCATAATTTTGGGTCAAAACGATGTCCGCCGTTGGACCCGCTTTGCACCGAAATGCGCACCAGAACCTACGGTCTCTAAAGTCATAAAACTACATGTCTACGGATTTGTTTTGATGAGACGAACCCAACGATATGTCCAATTTTGGATTCCGGTGGGCCGTGCACAAAATCGCCCGTTGAGTGGGATTGTGGGCCCGCCAAAATAGCATCCCAGTCAACCTTCTCAGAATTGAACCAAACTTGGCTCACAGGACCAGAAAATTATTTTGAGTCTAATGGCGCAAGTTTCGTCGCGATTTGATGAGTGTACACGAAGTTGTGACTTAATTTGCAAAAGGTCGATACGGGGGTATCTCGACGGATACGTACTGATTTCGTCGCACACATGCAACGAAATCAGATTCCGTCAGTTTCCACACGTCGACAACATCCATACGTGCCTTTTGATGCATATAGTGCGCGACCACGTCGTCCGATTTGTCGGGACGGACGCCGTATCGGAGTATTTTTTTAATTTTCGAAAACAAAATTTACAATTTCTCGTGAAACTTTAACGTGTAACTTTCTACATACTAAATAAAAGGTGAATCCAGAAGGTGCGTTACAATCTCGGTTATGTTTTCTATGATTTTCTTCAATTAGTTGCTATAAAATCCTATTGTACAGAACGAAAATTGGCCGACAAGTTGGTGTTTTAAAACAGTTTTTAATATTCCAGAAAAGTGGTTTTTCTCCAACTTCGTCTCGATTTTTCGAGCAAGTTGGATGGCTATGTCAAAATCCACCTGGGAGATCTTGAAGAGGGTCATGTGGGCTTTCTACACGAATTTACGGATCTAAAAACGGACTAGAATCGAGAGAGAAATCAAACGGGGAAGTTGGGTACCTTGTTTTTAAATTCTGTTGTTGTTGTCGTTCGTTGTTGGTGGTGGTGTTGCCGTGGCGACCGTGAGACGGGGCTGTTGTGGCTGCGGACAGCACGCCGGAGAGAGGGTAGGAGGAAGAAGAGAGGATTGGGTTAGTGTTTTTCTTTAGTATCAAATATGTATATATAATACAAAGGGGTTGGGGTGTTTCGGCCTTAAATGGGTTAAGGCTATAAAGGGGTCGCCCCTTTGTTGCAGCCGCTGCTGCTTTGTACATTGTTTTGGGTGTGAGGGGCGGCATACTAGCTGCTGTGTTGGTTAGTTGTAGTCGGTTCCCACTTTGGTGGGGCTGACCACAATGTGTTATTCTTTTTTTTTCCTTTTCTTTCTCTTATTCTTTTAATACTTATACCTATCTATTCATATATATGTATATCCATAAAAATCTATTTAAATTCAAATAATAATTTAGATGTCACATATCCAAATATTTAATATATTTAGACATATCTACATATATATATAAATTCAATCCTTAATAAATCAACTCAAAATAATAATAATATTTAAATATGAAAACATGTTTATTAAATATCCACAAAATAATTTTAATAACAATAAATTAATAAAATCGTCCCAATGGGTGAATCAATACCGCACACTCTTATCCGGGTCCAGAAAAATCTATAACCTTGTAAAATATTATTTAATAATAAAAATACCAATAATTGTACATATAACTAAATAATTAGAAATTGTACATAAAATTCTAAAATAATTTAAAAAATATTTCTACGTTCATAAAATATGTCTACATGGCCACCTTGGTCACACCACATGCCTATATGGGTTTAAATTTGGTTCAGGCCCTGTTCGGGCTGAATTGAACAAACCGGGTCATCTAAAAATCAATATATAAAATAATATTTAATTAAAATAATTTAAATGAGTTAATGTACAACTTGGTCTGGTTTTTCTAGTTTGGACATCACCATGGCTCGGCTTCCCCCGGCATGACTGGTACACTAGTCTAGGCACACTGCTACAACTTTCATGCTAAAAGTCATGGTCGTCTAGTGCTCCAAAACTCAACAATGGCTAAGGTCATTTAAAAAAATAAAAATAAAACCATAAATTGTATAAATTTATTTTTAAGTCTAATAAAATAATAAAAAATAAAAATATAAAATAGGGATTTTACATCCTACTCAACTTACAAAAATTTCGTCCTCAAAATTTAGGATTAATAGGGTAGATAGGGTTGAGGGATAGGAAAAGTTCGTCAATACCAAAATTTTTTGGAGGAGGCGATAAAACGGCGTTCAACACCACCATGCAATAGAAAATTGTGGAGTCGATATATACAAAAATATATCATGGTTATGGAATTGAATAAGGGTTGCTAATGAAGGTGATAAAATTTGATAACCCGAATAAAAATAGTGAGAAATTTAGTAGATCAAAGAGGATAATTAGACGTTTGGGAGATATGGTTCCTTGAGAGAAAATTGGATACTAATTATCTGGGTTGAGAGTTAGATTTAAGTGAACGATTAGAATCATTCTCGAGTGCTCAAGAATAATTGGAAGGGCACGCTAACAATTCTAGGGTTGAGGAAATAAGGAGTAGTTAAAGGCGAGGGTACAGCCACATTAGTCGGTCGGTGGCTATCTACATTTTGTGTATATATAACTGATAGGGCAACTAAAGGTGATACTTTGAGTCTATCTATCAAGTACAGTGTCTGGTCTTTCTAAAGTAAGTAAAGCCCACAACAAAAGAGTTCAAAGACGATGCTATTTAGTACGAAATATGAGGTTCATATGCGACGAAAATAATTCAAATGAGAGTTGTCAATGCTGTCGGGATGAGACTCTAAGGCAGGTTTAACTATGTCTCCATCCACGTAGAATAATTCATGAAAAGCGAACCAAAGTGCAATAGGTTGATCAGACCATCATGCACCAGTTCTGATTAGACAATATGTTAGTGGGTGCACCCAATAAAATATGCCATGATCAAGCTTGATAACGAAATAAGCTTGCAAAACTGAAGCTATATTAGCAGCATGAGATAGTCAAAATATGAGCAAGGGAGGTACTGATGAAGGAGATTAAATAGTACAGGATCTTTTAAAATCTAATTTTCGCCCGAAGTTTAGGCCTGTGCAGTTGGCTTGGTTGAACTAGCTAAGTTAGGGTCCTCTGAAATTTATAGTCTGAGCAAACTTATCAACATGGGTCACAATGACAAAGGCTTTGTTGGGCCGTGAGGTATTCTACCCAACTTACAAAAGTTAAACTAGTAGTGTGATGGGACAATGGGTCAAGCAATCAAGGTAAAGCACAATTTTAAGCATTTAAGGAATTAAGTAGAACAAAATCACATATCGGGTCGAAAGGATTGACTCGAGGTTGAATCTTTAATTCAAGTCCGAAAGTATCTTGGTATCATGGTAGAGGTTTTGGTTTAGCCATTTTGATCAGAAGGTCATATCAAGAAATAAAGTACAAGGAGATGGGTTTTGGTGGGACATGATGTCTACAGGAAGGTGGGCTCGTCTAGGTCTTACATATAAAATTTGTTGGAAGGAAAAGTCTAGTGTGGTGCTCCAAATATCCAAGTCATGGTAAGGGATGCCAAAAGATCTAAAAATAGAAAGTGGGAGTTCACGAGGTGATAAATAATGCACAAAAATAAAAAAGATCAAGTTAAAGCATGAAATAAAATTAATTAAAGAATCCAGTAAAAATAATAATTTAGGGGCACAGTTCTAGTGAGAAGATAGTCTTCTAGATGAATACAGTCAAGGAACCATTAAATCATTATTCAAATACAAATGGGTTAGAAGGTCGCAATTAAAAGATCTAGAATTGAAGGAAGGTCGAGTAAGTCAAGGTGGAAATACAGTCACATAGCTTGGTAGATGACTAACAATACTTGTGTACATACTACTATCATGGTCATGGGTGATATGGCAATTAGTGTGGAGTACATCTATCTTATTAGAGCTATCTTGATGGCCTACCATTAAAATTTTAACTCAAGCTTCCTCCAAAGGTTTTTTAATAAAATTTTCTAAAATACACCACCAAAATTTGTATTCACTCCAAGCCGTTCAAATTATCATAAAAAAATATTTAAATCACTATCATAAATCTCAAAGCAAATTGTTTTCATGTTACTACTGACTTTTTTTCAAAATTTTACATTTTTAATTCAACTTTTAAACTCAAGAATTCATGAGTCATGAATCTAGATATAAAATATCCATAATCAATCATAACTTTAAAACTCTACAAAATTAATAGCTCCCCAGATAAAAATTTGTAGCACATACAAAGTAATCTCAAAATTTTAGCTCAATATTTTAATGCACTCATCAATTATAACTTCTATTTATACTAAGTCATACCAACATAATCATAATTTTTAAATGGTAACTTTATTTGATCAATCAAAACAACCTTATCACATCATTAATATATTTATATTTTATTTCAAAAATTTGTGATATTAGTAATCCAACATTAAACTAAAATTTCAAACAATCTTATCAGTCATAAAATAAATAAAAAATAATTTTCAAAATTTGATATCCAAATTCACAAATTTTTTTTAAAGAACCCAAAATCTAAATAGATTTGCAAATCCTCAATCATAGGACACAATTTAAAAATAAAATTCAAAAATTGTTTTCATAGCTTTCAAATATTTTAAACCAAAATTCACCGTCATTACTTTCACTTAAAATTCAAAATTTACTAAACACGAAAATCGCAAGTTGTACAACTCAAATTTAAATAATTCCTATAGCCATTTTTTAAAAGCTAAGATCATTTTCAAACCAAATTTATAACTGTTCAAAGGTGTATAACTATAATACAATAAATCATAAACATCAAAACTCGATAATTAAATAAATTTTATATTTGTTCAAAGATGTATATCTATCACCCAAAACTTATAAATATCACAACTCGAAAAACAAATCAATTTTATACTTGTGCAAAGATGTATAGCTATAACCCAATAAATCATAAATATCAAATCTCAAAAAGCCAATCAATTTCTTAAATCAATGGTATAAAGATTCTAGCTATTTTTTCTCCTTCCTGCAGTATCAATCCTATGGTGTTTACTATTTAGAAATCTCAAGATTAAAACCTTCCTTGGTAGTATCCTACTTTACAAATTACTAATCATTAAATCATACTTTCTTTTAAAAAAAACTTTTAACTCAATTAGAGTCTTAAATGTATTCCAATTGCCCATATAACCGTTCTAGCCATGTGTTTGACCTATGAGCATATACTAGTGTAGTCATCTTCCTAGTTGACATTAAGCACGAAAATAAGAATCAACGGTAAAAAGAAATCAAGCAAGATGCAATTCAAGGAGGTCGATCAAGAGTTCAAAATTTGAAGCCAAGGGAAGAGGTCAAGCTATATGGATGAGATTCCTAGATTCTAATTCTATGTTGCAGGCTCACATTGGTACAATAACGTAAGCGAAGTGACAAACTCGACCTGTATGGGCCACCACAAAAACATGTAACGCCCCAGTCCCAAAAAACTTAGGACTAGGTACGTATCCATGCCAGCTGCATACATACAAAGTATACTCCAATATATGGAAACTCGTATGTATACATAAGCTGTAAAATGCAGTAAACCAAGAGTAATCTAATCTCATCCACAAATGAAGAATAAAAGATATCATATAATCAACTGTAATAAGTCTTTGCAAAATACGTTGGGCGGAGACAAAGTCCACTACCAACTATCTCAAATAAAAGGTACAAGAAGGAATAGATGAAATAACAAGACTAGCCAAGTGCAATCATCTTCGAAAGGATGGAAAAGATCACAACCTCGACTAGAACACCTGCAACTATCACAAAAGCACACACCTGGAGAGATAACCAAGTCCTCAGAGGGACGTAACAAGATACAATAAATATGCCATATAAATACTGAATATAAAATATGCCACAAACAAAAGTAAGTGACAAGACAACAATAAGGCACTCTAACCATACTAAAGTGAACATGCAGTTAAGAACAAACCTTTCATCGCATGAGCCCTGGCGGTAAATGGGATCTGGTATAGTCCCCACTTGGGCACTAGTGACCTAAGCGCATGACGTTCAAAAACGATAGTGGCAAACCTGAGGGGCTAAACATACCCGTATCTCCAGTGGAGCTTCCGGGTTACAAGGGAAGTGCAATCGAAGCCCATACGTCAGATATTGTCCTCCCCACCTAATGTACCTATCTAAGTCGCCTCCACGACCATGTTTTTCTACTAACTGCTAAGTCTCCTAACATGCTCCTATTAGCAGTTAGTCCTAACGCATGCGCACTGGGGATCAGCCAACACGTAAGGACCTCTACATGCTACTCATATCACACATCCTCGTGGTACAACTGTGTCAAGGTATTTACAATACACTACAAATTGTAGTCTCTTAACTCTAAGTCTATATGCAACCAAAGGATAATAACAAAGTACAGCTAATATCACTGAACAGATAGTAAATCAAGAACTGTAAAAACTGGAAATAAATGAAAAGTGATATGTAATAAAATGCAACTGAATATAAACAGTATAATGACAAGGTATCTTGCCTGAGGTTATGTACAAAAGAGAATAATCCCGTAGCTCGAACAGACAAATAAACGAAGCAAGAAAAGCCAAATCTCGCAGATGACTCCGGATGCTGCAACAAACATTACGAACGAGTTTGGAATAAAAGATATGCCTAGAAAACGTCTGTCCAAAAGTTAAATTCTGAAACAGGGGCAAAATCATAATTTTATGTCAAAATGATGTCCGTCGTTGGACCCACTTTGCACCGAAATGTGTGCCAGAACCTACGGTCTCTAAAGTCGTCAAACTACAGATTTGTTTTGATGAGACGAATCCAACGATATGTCCAATTTTAGATTCCGATGGGCCGTGCAAAAAATCGCCCATTGAGTAGGATTGTGGGCCCGCCAAAATAGCGTCCCAGTCAACCTTCTCAAAATTGAACCAAACTTGGCTCACAGGACCAGAAAAATATTTCGAGTCCAATGGCGCAAGTTTCGTCGCGATTTGATGAGTGTACACGAAGTTGTTACTTAATTTGCAAAAGGTCGATACGGGAGTATCTCGATGGATACGCACTGATTTCGTCGCACACATGCAACGAAATCGGGTTTCGTCAGTTCCCACACGTCGACAACATCCATACGCGCCTTTCGATGCGTATAGTACGTGACCACGTTGCCCAGTTTGTCGGGACGGACGCCGTAACGGAGTATTTTTCTAATTTTCAAAAACAGAATTTACAATTTCTCGTGAAACTTTAACAACGTGTAACTTTCTACATACTAGATGAAAGGTGAATCCAGAAGGTGCGTTACAATCTCGGTTTATTGTCTTTGATTTTCTTCAATTAGTTTCTAGAAAATCCTGTTGTACAGAACAAAAATTGGCCGACAAGTTGGTGTTTTAAAACAGTTTTTAATATTCCAGAAAAGTGGTTTTTCTCCAACTTCGTCTCGATTTTTCGAGCAAGTTGGATGGCCATGTCAAAATCCACCTGGGGGATCTTGAAAAGGGTCATATGGGCTTTCTACACGAATTTACGGATCTAAAAACGGACTAGAATCGAGAGAGAAATCAAACGGGGAAGTTGGGTATCTTGTTTTTAAATTCTGTTGTTATTGTTGTCGCTCGTTGTTGGTGGTGGTGTTGCAGTGGCGACCGTGAGGAGGGGCTGCTGTGGCTGCGGACAGCACGCCAGAGAGAGGGTAGGAGGAAGAAGAGAGGATTGGGTTAGGGTTTTTCTTTAGTATCAAATATGTATATATAATACAAAGGGGTTGGGGTGTTTCGGCCTTAAATGGGTTAAGGCTATAAAGGGGTCGCCCCTTTGTTGCAGCCGCTGCTGCTTTGTACATTATTTGGGGTGTTGGGGGCGGCATACTAGCTGCTGTGTTGGTTAGTTGTGGTCGGTTCCCACTTTGGTGGGGCCGACCACAATGTGTTATTCTTTTTTTCTTTTTTTTTCTTTTCTTTCTCTTATTCTTTTAATACTTAAACCTATCTATTCATATATATGTATATATCCATAAAAATCTATTTAAATTCAAATAATAATTTAGATGTCATATATACAAAATTTAATATATTTAGACATATCTAAATATATATATATAAATTCACTCCTTAATAAATCAACTCAAAATAATAATAATATTTAAATAGGAAAACATGTTTATTAAATATCCACAAAATAACTTTAATAACAATAAATTAATAAAAATGTCCCAATAATTGTAAAATTGTCCTAATATCGCACACTCTTATCCGGGTCCAAAAAAATCTACAATCTTGTAAAATATTATTTAATAATAAAAATACCAATAATTGTACATATAACTAAATAATTAGAAATTGTACATAAAATTCTAAAATAATTTAGAAAATATTTCTACGTACATAAAATATGTCTACATGGCCACCTTAGTCACACCACAAGCCTATATGGGTTTAAATTTGGTTCGGGCCATGTTCGGGCTGAATTGGACAAATCGGGTCATCTAAAAATCAATATATAAAATAATATTTAATTAAAATAATTTAAATGCACAACTTGGCCTGGTTTTTCTAGTTTGGACATCACCATGACTAGGCTTCCCCCGGCATGACTGGTACACTAGTCAAGGCACACTGCTACAACTTCCGTGCTAAAAGTCATGGTCGTCTTGTGCTCCAAAACTCAACAATGACTAAGGTCATTTAAAAAATAAAAATAAAACCATAAATTGTGTAAATTCATTTTTAAGTCTAATAAAATAATAAAAAAATATAAATAGGGGTTTTACAGATGGAGTTGTCACGATGGAGGTAGTCAAAAGTAGATTGTTGAATGAGGAGGTCCGACAAAAGCAAGTGGAATCGTCGTAGGAGTCCGCTCTAGTGACTGCCTACGGAAAGGAAAGACCCAATTCACAGACGAGGACAAGGGGAGTTCTCCGAATCTTGCGATTGTGGACCGCAAGGAGGGCTGTTGTCACTGTGGCGAAAGGGGTCATATCAAGAGGAACTGCATGAAGCTCAAAGATGAAAAGACAAAAGGCAAGGATGATCAGGAGGATCTCACAGCAATGGGAGATCATCATCGTAGCAACCGACGCAGAGGAACCTTGTGGCATGTGTCATACGGTGACTGGGTCATAGACAAGGGGGCGTCGTATCACGCTAATCCACATAGGAGGATCTTCACGTCATACCGCGATGGCAAGTTTGGACGTGTGAAGATGGACGACAGGGGGACAGTTGCTGTTGTAGGCATTGGTAATATACACATGACAACGGAGCTAGGTGAGAAGCTCATTCTCAAGGGTGTGTGACATGTACCGAGTTTGTGCTATAACTTGATATCTGTAGGGAGGCTGGCAGATGAAGGATATCGCAGTCTGTTTGGAGACAAAGATTGGATGCTTGCGAAGGGTTCCCAACAGCTGGCTCGGGGAGATTTGTGTTGTGGCATGTACAGGCTCAAGCCACTGAGCTGTACAGGTAGGCCACAGACGCCGGATGGAGACTCGAGGGGTGCTCGACAGGAGGTGGATCGTCGAGAACTTGTTGAGGAGGGGCTTCTAGGTGCTTTGAAGGATACGAAGGATTCGGTTCGTCGAGACAAAGCGACGGATGGTGGTGAGTAAAAGATTAAGGGTCAGTCTGTCGGTCCCATGACAGCTGGTCGGTCTCCAGGTGGGGGTTGCTCTACGGATCCAGTTTTGGCGATGGGTGGTTTACCAAAGCTTTACGGAGCGACATCGGTTTCAGCAACTCGAAGCCAGGAAGGAGATCAAGGTTTGCAACAAACTCAATCTGAGGCGAGAGCATCATCATTCACACAGTTCAGGAGGAGCTATGGGTCATCGACGGCATTGTCACGACTCGTACCCACCGTGAGGGTACGAGTACATAACAGCGCCCAGCCTATGCCGCAGTATCGGCGGTAGAACGCTGTTCTAGGTCATGAACTATAAATACATAACATGAATATACTCTCCAAAAGGAGACCAACACAGAGGTACAACTCAATCACAATCTAAGGTAGAATGTAGCACGATGGAAATAGATAAGAAATCCTCAACTGAGGTACAGTAGAATGAAATAACAAAGTCTCAACAAATACCAGTCTCAACATCTCTAAAATCTACAACTTAGAAAATAAAGACAACAGCTAAACACGAAAAGAAAGAACAGTCTAAGCTATCTACACTATGCAAGGTATCATCCTGAGCAGCTACCTGAACCTCCCCAGGGGTCCAGGTCGCGAGTGTCAACTAGGCAAGCTCCAAGTAAAGGGTGCAGGGTTCCTCATCATCCTCTGTAAAATTTTCAACAGGTCCAGTCAGGACGGGAGCGAGCACAAAACATCTCACACAGTTCATATCAAGTTAGAAATATAAATCATGCAATAGAGTAAGGTACATGAAACGCTGAAAGAAGAATGTATATGAAAACAGTAGAGATTTGATAACAGAAAATATCTATATATGATAAGTAAGAACTGTAAGCCAACTGTGATTTAGAGTACAATATGGTTATGTAAACGGTCTAGGACAATGCAATGGTAACTCCATTGTACGTGGGTATACAATAGACATATACAATAGTTATACAATGTTGTATAATAGGATTTGAGTACATAACCAATTTTACTTCCCCTTCCCAATCAATACACAAGGATCCACTCTAGTTACGTTATCTTATACAATAGTGTACAATATTATACAATGGATGTACAATATTATACAATGGATGTACAATATTATACAATAGTTGTACAATGTTATACAATAGTGTACAATGGTCTATCCCTGGAACTCATGTGATAATAAGAGTACAATATGCACAATGAGTATACAAGGATATGGATATTCAATAAATACAATATGTAAGTGAAACGCACATCACAATATGTATTTAGTGAATACAAAGGGATAACATCTCAAAAGAAGATCCATATAGTACCAATCCGTGATAACAATCGTGTCAGCATCAAGTACAGTAATCTAGAGCAAGAATGTAAATCCAGACAAGTATGAAACGGTCAGAGAATGTACTCGCCTCGTATCTGAATGTCTGAAGTAAATGTACTGTCCGAGATGAGATACCTGACTCCTAGTTAGAGCAACACAAGTCAAGATGTATATAGGAGATGATAAATGTAATCTACTATGCATCTGCATGCTGTCTAGGTCAAACTAAACCAAAGTCAACTCTCGATCAACTCTAGTCAACTAGACTAGTCAAACTAGGTCAAGACTGACCCAACAAGTCTCACTAAGCCTAGTCAGCCTATTCTAGCAATCATACACCATTTCTAGACCATACAAGTCAACTACACCGTATACTGGCATTCAAATCACACACTCCAGCAATATCATGCCTATACCAAACCACACATTCACACATACACATATTTAATATATTTAAGTTAATATAATACACATATTATAATTATATAGGCTACATAAATATGTGCATCACATATATATATATATATATATATATATATATAACTAGAGTGATAGGAAATAGGGCACATGTGTTGTACACATGTAGATAACAGTGTGGAATGTGTGTGGAGTGACATGAAAGTGTGGATGAGTGTGTGTTGAGCATGTATGTATAGGTGAATGGAACATAAGAGCATGGCAGTTAGTTAATAGGCTAGTGTCAATAGGATTTGTTAACATTGAGTATTGCATCACCATACATACAACTTGCATTTTACCCTCATTCATTCATATATGTATTGTATCCTACATTGCATATCATATATATCACACTATATATATATATATATATATATATATATATATATATATATATATATATCACTCACCTATAAGCTTTCCGATAGGTTTACACATAGGCTAACCTATAGGCACATGCCAAACTCATCTAGGCTCATAAACACAAACATACAAATGGCATTGAAGTGGACTGATTTGTGAGTAAAATATGGAATGAGTTTTGCACAGGAATTTGTTGGTTAAGGGTGCATACATGGGCTGATTTAGGGGGGCTGTTATGGGGGTGATATAGGGTGATTATAGGCTGCTAAGGTGGTGGTAAGGGACTGCTACTGCTGCTGCCATTTGGGGCTTGATATGGCCTGGTTTGAGGTTGCTAAATGCTGCTATTTAAGGCTGAATTTAGGACAACACCAGGGTGTCATAGGGACTAGTTTCAGCTGAGTTTTGGGACTGCTACATGGGTCAGCTAATAGGCTATACAGGGCTGATATGAGAAGGTGGTTTTATGGCCTGTCAATGACTGTGTTGGGGGTGTCTTAGGACTGGATGGGAATGTAAAGGACTGATTTAAGGGCTGTAGGGACTGAAACAACATGGCTCATAGGCTGCACATATCAAACAACCACAGTGTAAATACCACAGTGTGTGAATGTGCAAGCATGTGTGTTTGTGTCTACAGATTTTAGGAGCAATGTTCTCAAGAATGTGTAAGTAGGCTATGGAGTAATGTAACAGGAAAATCAATACAATATGGATAGGTAACAGTGTTACACAGCTCAGGAATGTTCTCAGGATCAGTGTACTATACAGATATTTAATATATGAAACTCAATCAAAGGAACCAAAAATCAAGTTAAAATCTCAGTTTTAACATGTGTATGAGTGTGTGTCAAAAACATAGGAAATTAGTTTAATTCATGACAGTTGGTGTAATCAGTGAAGAGGAATACACATGAGAGTGTGCATTAGAGTGAAATGAAAGTGTGTACATCCAATTCATTGCATAATTCTCAGATTTCCTAAGTTACTTCAAAAAAAATAGTTTGTATATTAAGCCATAATACAACCAAAACTCAGTTCATAACATCAAAAGTTCTCAGCTTTATATGTATTGGTCTTGGGCTATATGCGATTATCATTACCTATATGTTCTCAGGATTAAGGAAAGGGAAACAGTTCTCAGATTTGGATATGCTTCTCAGGTTCAATACTGGACAGTTTAATAGAGAAATCAGTTTACAGGGAATTTTAACTCAGGATTAATGAAACGTGTACATGGTGTCAGTCCACACTATCAGAAGTCCAATTCGAAAACAGATTGAATGAAAACCCAATCAATACACAATGAACTCTCAATTAACATTATCTCTACACAATCATAAATTCAAAACTGGGTTAATATTCAATATAGTAAACAGACCTAGAACTCAAGTTCATGTGAGACCCAGTACTCGAGTTAACTAACTTAACTATCAGCTTTCATTACAAAACCAACCCACGCACCCCAATCAATAATTAGACCACTAACCTTATAAATTACAGGATACAACAATTAAAAGCAAAATCGAATGAAGAAAACAGTGTATATTTTACACTGATACTTAACAATATCAGAATCCAAACAACTAACATCATCAACCACTACACAATATGAATCCCAGGCAAACCAACTTAAATCCCAATATATATGTGTATAATTAATATCTAATTAATCAT
Organism: Iris pallida; assembly: GCA_029216955.1. Classification (NCBI taxonomy): domain Eukaryota; kingdom Viridiplantae; phylum Streptophyta; class Magnoliopsida; order Asparagales; family Iridaceae; genus Iris; species Iris pallida. Next base: position 7,105,169 of record JANAVB010036420.1, on the reverse strand, counting down.
GATTTAACATCTAAACTTCATAAAAAGAACTGGAAACAAAATCAAGACTGATACTTAACAGTCCACCCAATACCTATTCAAAACCCAAGATTATAAATCAAAAACTTGATAATACATCAACAAATGGTTGGTAATTCACAAGCAACATGTACATGTGTCACACACTCCAAAATGTGTCCAATATCAGGACACAAACGTTTCCAGAACACTAATTACACAGAATATGAAAATACTGCACAGGAAACCTCGTGCGGGTTTGTCACAGGCTCGTGCACCCGACACGCGACACTATTATCCTCGTGCACGTGTCCCTGTGTTCGCCCATAGTAGGGCCACACACTCGTGTCCCTGACACATCACCACGACGTGTCCAGAAGCGACACGAACCCCGTGTCAATGGCCAAAACCCACCTGTGCACAGTCTGTGTAGGAACAGTGCACGTGTGTTTTCTCCCTCGACACGACACCATCCCAAATTTTGTGGGCACAGTGTCAGTCACCTAAACAGTGTCCCCACAAAATTTCGTGTCCAGATGTGTCGTGTACAGGAAGTTATAGCCCCCGAGTAGCAGGGCATGTGCACCGTGTCTCGTGCAGTGAGTTCGTGTCCATTTTGGACACGGACTCAGCTCGATATGAGCTCAGAGCTTGGGGGTTCGAAAGCACACATCAAGGGCTAGAAATCTATTCAAATAGAATTTAAAAACAAAAGAATTTATTTACTCAAGTATTTCATCGAACACATGCACCCTAACACTGATTCGTGTCCGATACGGACACGAAACGGACACGACTCAACACGAAACAATACCTACGGCTAGGGGACACCTAGGGATGTCCAAATATGCAAGAAAACTGGAATTTCATGGAGAGAATGAGAAGTTACCTATTGGTGTTCTTCTCCAAAGAAAGCTTCAAAATGGGGGATCCTTCTTGCTAATCCCAAAGCTCCAAATTGTCCCAAATTTGAGAATGACCTCCATGAACAGCAAGTATACCTAAATTAGAACCTATTGCAATTTGTTTAAGGGAAAAGGAGATAAAATGGAATTTTTATGAATTTCTAAAGTTGGGAAAATACCTCCTTCTTAAGCTTGTTCTTTCCTAAAAGAGGCTAACCCTAAATGGAAGAGAGTATAAATAGGGGTGGGGTTCCCAATGTGGCTGGCCATAGTGGGTTAGGGTTAGGGTTAGGGTTTAGTGATGGGCTATGGGCTTGGGCCTCTATGGGCTAAGTTGCTAATTAATGGTTTCAAATCATAAGTCATGGCTTATGACTAAAAGTCTTTCTATTCTAACCTAAGTTTAATGACTAACCATGAGTTAACTCTAGTCTAACTAGGGTCACATGACCTAACCAAGTCCAAACACATCTAGGGTTAGCTTCTAGGTTAGTCTACCCAGTCAACACTAGTCAAAGTCAACCTAGTCAACCATCATTCAAATAATTCCAGAATAAATCCTAAAAATTCCCATAAATTCAAATAAATTATAATAAATTCAAATAGCCCTAAAAATGTCAAAAATACCCTAATCACATGGCTAGGCTCTAGGGTAGGCAGTCTATACGGTTTCACTAGCAAAATATTAAAATTACAAGTCATGAATTTAAATAGTTTAAAAATAATTAAAAATTACTAAAAATCATAACATGAAATAAATATCAATAAATAATAATTATAATTACAAAATTTCAAAATTACCCTCATCTGGAAAACTGGGTGTTACAATCCTACCCACTTTATAAAAATTTCGTCCTCGAAATTAAGATGATCGCACCCCCTTCTAGGTCAAGCATAGCCAAGGGTCAATCACTAGTCAATTTTCTCAACACCCTAGTACTTGGTCATCAGCTGGTCAACTTCTTAGGATTTTACCTATGCTAGCTATCTAGGTGTTGACAACTAGAATTTAGCAAAAGAGAAACTCTATAATAGACTAACTCTTAACCTTCCAAATCCTATCAAGTCACCCATAACTAAATACCCGCAAGCTAAGTACACCAATCCCAAATACCACGTATATATATGCTCAAGAACAACAACCCATCACATATATCCTAAGTATATCATCTATATATATAGACCTCTTAGTCTTAGGTGAAACTACAACTATACTCGAGGACGGGCTCTGGTCACTGGGTGCCTCACTGGAAGGATAAAGGAAAACAATATATAATCATCAAGGTTGTATGGCATACTAACATCCTATATGTGTAAACTGGTTGGTACAGGAGAATTATCTGCAATGGGTTACTATTCTAGCACCAATGCTAACTATCACCTCTAGGGTACAGACACTCTACAAGTCACCATATATTATACTATGAAGGTACTACCTATGAATAAGCTCTACAAAACTAGAATATCCCTACTCCTAAGTCATTTATAACAATCAAAAGGGTATGATGTTTAAATCCTTCTCAAGATACAATCTGTTAATCATATGCGTCTGTCCAAAATCATGTTGTCCAGAGTCTTCATCATGCTAGCGAGCAAGGCTACGATAATCACAGTGTCCTTGACTAAGGTACGTACCTCTAGGTTCATGGTATTTAAAATTTTTGTATTGCCGCATGCGACGGCGGAAACCTTAAATTCCCATACCCGAGAGATACATCCAAAATCTAACTACATGTCCTCACTATGCCAACTAACACGACTATCGAAGATTCTAGATCCCATGATTTAGGTGACCTAGCCCATATGATTTTTGAAGAAAAACAACATAACAAAAGAACAATATGACAAAATTAATCAATTGGCTAGGAACAGATGGAATCGGATTTCAAGGTAGTTATAAAAGACAATTGCGAAAAATAGAATCGAGAAGAACGGAACTTGTAGCAAGATCTCCAACGGTCTATGCATCCTCGACTGTCCTGTCGATAGCTCGCCCTGCTGGCTTCCTTTGGTCTGCTGCTGATACTGCATGAACCGCTGCTGCTGAGAGAAATCAGAAATGACGGAAAAGTCTCTATACAGACAGAGGTGCACCTCCAATATAGCAGAAACGCCAACCTGAGTCGACCCAACAGGAGCTGCGGTCTCGAAGCCCTGATGAACAGGACGAGAGGTGGCCAGCCTCTCGATAGTATTCCCCGAACCGAAGCAACGAGATCATGTCTCCATAACCATCATGAAGACAGATCAAAACAAAAAACAATTTCTGAGAAAGAAGCAAAATTTCAAGGGAGGACAGTTTATATTCAAGGGAAAAATAATAAGCAGCAAATTTAGATAAAAGGGATCTGATAAGGAGTTTTTCCTAATGTGATTGAGTACCTTCAAAAATATCCTAATCCTAATGCAGGCTGTAGTGATATTCTAGTTCGAATACCACTACATAAACTCGACCTGCATGGGCCACCACTAAAAATGTGTCACGACCCGTACCCACCGTGAGGGTACGAGTACGTAACAGCGCCCAGCCTACGCCGCAGTGTCGGCGGTAGAACATTGTTCTAGGTCATGAACTATAACTACATAACATGAATATACTCTCCAAAAGGAGGCCAACACAGAGGTACAACTCAATCACAATCTAAGGTAGAATATAGCACGATGGAAATAGATAAGAAATCCTCAACTGAGGTACAGTAGAATGAAATAACAAAGTCTCAACAACTACCAGTCTCAACATCTCTAAAATCTACAACTCAGAAAATAAAGACAACAGCTAAACACGAAAAGAAATAACAGTCTAAGCTATCTACACTATGCAAGGTATCATCCTGAGCAGCTGCCTGAACCTCCCCAGGGGTCCAGGTCGCGAGTGTCAACTAGGCAAGCTCCAAGTAAGGGGTGCAGGGTTCCTCATCATCCTCGGTAAAATTTTTAACAGGTCCAGTCAGGACGGGAGCGAGCACAAAACATCTCACACAGTTTATATCAAGTTAGGAAATATAAAGCATGCAATAGAGTAAGGTACATGAAACGCTGAAAGAAGAATGTATATAAAAACAGTAGAGATTTGATAACATGAAATATCTATATATGATAAGTAAGAACTGTAAGCCAACTGTGATTTAGAGTACAATATGGTTATGTAAACGGTCTAGGATAATGCAATGGTAACTCCATTGTACGTGGGTGTACAATAGACATATACAATAGTTATACAATATTGTACAATAGAATTTGAGTACATAACCAATTCTACTCTCCCTTCCCAATCAATACACAAGGATCCACTCTAGTTACGTTATCTTATACAATAGTGTACAATGTTATACAATGGATGTACAATGTTATACAATAGATGTACAATGTTATACAATAGTTGTACAATATTATACAATAGTGTACAATAGTCTATCCCTGGAACTCATGTGATAATAAGAGTACAATATGCACAATGAGTATACAAGGATATGGATATTCAATAAATACAATACGTAAGTGAAATGCACATCACAATATGTATTTAGTGAATACAAGGGGATAACATCTCAAAAGAAGATCCATATAGTACCAATCCGTGATAACAATCGTGTCAGCATCAAGTACAGTAATCTAGAGCAAGAATGTAAATCCAGACAAGTATGAAACGGTCAGAGAATGTACTCGCCTCGTATCTGAATGTCTGAAGTAAATGTACTGTCCGAGATGAGATACCTGACTCCTAGTTAGAGCAATACAAGTCAAAATGTATACAGGAGATGATAAATGTAATCTACTATGCATCTGCATGCTGTCTAGGTCAAACTAAACCAAAGTCAACTCCCGGTCAACTCTAGTCAACTAGACTAGTCAAACTAGGTCAACTAGGTCAAGACTGACCCAACAAGTCTCACTAAGCCTAGCCAGCATATTCTAGCAAGCACACACCATTTCTAGACCATACAAGTCAACTACACCCTATACTGGCATTCAAATCACACACTCAGGCAATATCATGCCTATACCAAACCACACATTCACACATACACATATTTAATATATTTAAGTTAATATAATACACACATTATAATTATATAGGCTACATAAATATGTGCATCACAAATATATATATATATATATATATAAATATATATATACCTAGAGTGATAGGAAATAGGGCACATGTGTTGTGTACATATAGATAACAGTGTGGAATGTGTGTGGAGTGACATGAGAGTGTGGATGAGTGTGTGTTGAGCATGTATGTATAGGTGAATGGAACATAAGAGCATAGCAGTTAGTTAATAGGCTAGTGTCAATAGGATTTGTTAATATTGAGCATTGCATCACAATACATACAACTTGCATTTTACCCTCATTTATTCATATATGCATTGTATCCTACATTGCATATCATATATATCACACTATATATCTATATATCACTCACCTATAAGCTTTCCTATAGGTTTACACATAGGCTAACCTATAGGCACATGCCAAACTCATCTAGGCTCATAAACACACACATACAAATGGCATTGAAGTGGACTGATTTGTGAGTGAAATATGGAATGAGTTTTGGATAGGAATTTGTTGGTTAAGGGTGCATACATGGGCTGATTTAGGGGGGGCTATTATGGGGGTGATATAGGGTGATTAGAGGCTGCTAAGGTGGTGGTAAGGGACTGCTACTGCTGCTGCCATTTGGGGCTTGATATGGCCTGGTTTGAGGTTGCTAAATGCTGCTATTTAAGGCTGAATTTAGGACAGCACAGGGGTGTCATAGGGACTAGTTTCAGCTGAGTTTTGGGACTGCTACATGGGTCAGCTAATAGGCTATACAGGGCTGATATGAGAAGGTGGTTTTATGGCCTGTCAATGACTGTGTTGGGGGGGTGTCTTAGGACTGGATGGGAATGTAAAGGACTGATTTAAGGGCTGTAGGGACTGAAACAACATGGCTCATAGGCTGCACATATCAAACAACCACAGTGTAAATACCACAGTGTGTGAATGTGCAAGCATGTGTGTGTGTGTCTATAGATTTTAGGAGCAATATTCTCAGGAATGTGTAAGTAGGCTATGGGGTAATGTAACAGGAAAATCAATGCAATATGGATAGGTAACAGTGTTACACAGCTCAGAAATGTTCTCAGGATCAGTGTACTATACAGAAATTTAATATATGAAACTCAATCAAAGGAACCAAAAATTAAGTTAAAATCTCAGTTTTAACATGTGTATGAGTGTGTTTCAAAAACTTAGGAGATTAGTTTAATTCATGACAGTTGGTGTAATCAGTGAAGAGGAATACACATGAGAGTGTGCATTAGAGTGAAATAAAAATGTGTACATCCAATTCATTGCATAATTCTCTGATTTCCTAAGTTACTTCAAAAAAAATAGTTTGTATATTAAGCCATAATGCAACCAAAACTCAGTTCATAACATCAAAAGTTCTCAGCTTTATATGTATTAGTCTTGGGCTATATGCAATTATCATTACCTATATGTTCTCAGGATTAAGGAAAGGGAAACAGTTCTCAGATTTGGATATGCTTCTCAGGTTCAATACTGGACAGTTTAATAGAGAAATCAGTTTACAGGGAATTTTAACTCAGGATTAATGAAACGTGTACATGGTGTCAGTCCACACTAGGGTAGGCAGTCTCTAGGGTAGGCAGTCTCTACGGTTTTACTAGCAAAATACCAAAATCACAAGTCATGAATTTAAATAGTTTAAAAATAATTAAAAATCACTAAAAATTATAGTATGAAATAAATATCAATAAATAATAATTATAATTACAAAATTTTAAAATTACCCTCATCTGGAAAACTGGGTGTTACAGGCATGCACAGTGCATGATATTCTGCTCGAAGACGCATGTGTATGGTAGAGCTTCAAGTTCAGACATGAAGGTGGACAGGTTCAGTAGTTTGAATTTCATGAGGATCGCACCGTCTGCTTGGTTGGGCCAGCCAAGGATGAAGAAGCTTATCGGAACGTTAACACTTTCCGGTGGAAGACAGAAGTCAGGGACAGGCAGCCGAGACTTATGGTGAGGCTGATCGTCAGGGACTTCGATCTTGATCGTACTATTGATATCGATAGGATCCCAGTAGTGCAAGAGATGCTACACATGGCAGCTACTATTGACGTGACGGTCGAGAAGCTGGAGACGAAGGAAGATGCAAGGCATCTCGGGGGATCGAAGATCAATGGCATGGGGGAGCAGGAACTCTGTCGCATGACGACAGGCATGGAGTCCAGTTGAGGAGCCACGGCATCAACACCCTTTCATCGAATTGGAGGGGAAGATTGTTGGAGTCCAGTCTGGATTTGCTAATAACATATTTATGGAGTCCAAATCTGATTAAATATTTGATTTAATTTGATTTGGATATCCATAATTAGTGCTGGACTAGTTTAGATATAATATGATTCTTATTTGAGGGTTTCCTATTTAAGAGATCCTATTATAATCTAAAATAGGATGTTGATGGGCTATTTTAAGTGTAGTAGGATTCTTATTTGAGGGCTTCCTATTTAAAATATCCTATATAACCTAAAATAGGTTTTTCTCATCCTATATATATGGGGTGAGGGTGGAGGCACAAAGCACAGCACAAAAAGCGGAGATTCGAGGTGCTCGTCCACATGAAATCTAAGAGAAAGTTCCGTACTTTACTTTTGGACTTAGTCATCTAAGACAGAAGGAAGAATATATCTAATCGAGGGGTCGTCAACTTCGGTTAGGGAGATTGCTACGGGTTGGTGAGCGATTTCAATTATAATCTTTCTTTTCTTCTTGAGTGTGGTGAGGAGGTTGAACCTATTAGGGCAAAGGGTTCAACATTAGTCTTTTGTCAATCTTGTAATTTCATCTGAGTTTTAGAGATTGGAATTTGTCCAGGTGACGTAGTCACTGCCATATAATTGTCTTTATCTGTGCTTGGTGTCCTTTAGACGGAGGTTGGTTATTTCAGGTGGGTTGGTCTAAGTTTCTGCTGTGGCAACGTCTCAGACATGGTATCAGAGCGCAAGAGGGCATATCCGATTCCCAACATTTATCTCTAGATCATCCATTATGAATAAAATATTTAGAAAGAAAGAAAGGAGGGAAGAAGTTGTCTCGGAAGTTGAAAAAAATATAGATTTTATTGCCTTTTTAATACTTTTGCATTGGAGAAGATTTTTCTACTTCATTGTTAGGAAAGACATTATCATGTGCCTCATGCCACATAGGAATCACATCACATTACAAGACATTAGGGTTGGATATGCTCTCATAAGAAGAAGTTTAATAATGTTCATTGTCGTCAAGAAAGGAAAACTTTATTGGATTACATAAGAAAATAAACCAGGATATAGTTGAAAATATTGTTAATTAACTATATTATATCACAATATACCTGACTCAAGTGACTCTAGTGGTCAATGAGGAGATGTATAATGCTGAGGAGTGGCTGGGTGGCGGGCGATCTCAGGATCGAGCCATGGTCTTGGTGATGCATAAAAAAAATCACCGTATAATATAATTAGTCATGTATGTGTAATTACTTTCCTTATTTACTTGATGTAATTTATATATAAAGGGTATTCTTTGCCTAAATTATAAAGAACGAAGTCAAGAAGTATTTTTACATAAAAATATTTCTTTCTAAGTTTGTCATGCTATCAAAGCGTTGATCTGTGTTCCCTCTTCTCTCATCAATTGTTCTTTGATCTCTTCGGTGTTGATCATCATATTTCTCTCACTAATGGAGTATCATCATATATCACTATAAAATTGGATGTGAAGAATTACCTAATATTTATACCTTGGATTCGAAGTTATCTAGAGGGTCAAGACATTAGGGCTATATCATGGGAGATGTTACAAAGTTTTATGATGGATCCTCAACGTCTAATTGGGTGATCAACATTTCCAAGATAAAGACTTGGATGTTAGAGTACGTTGACGTATCCATCGTTGTGAACTTGAGCCGTCTTGCAACAACCAAATTGATGTGAACATATTTACAGGCAATGCAATGGCGTTGTCTATATCAGCTTGAACAAGAGATAAGTTCTCTATCACAAGAATTACTTATTGTTCATACATTATACTCTGTTCTAATTATGCTTTGGAATGAGATGTAATATGGTAGAAGCTAATATTCATGTAGAGGCTCTTGAAATTGTTATTAAGTTAAGGCAAAAATCTCATTGTAAACAATTTTATATAAAAAGGGGACATGAGTTTGAGCATGCGCATGTGATTATTCTTAATCATGGAGGTAAACTAAATCTTAATAAGAATCTCTATGACCTACTTGTTGAGGAGGACATCTGATTTAAGTCTTTTTCATCTTTAGTTTATGTACACGATGCACTTGTGAACACACAAAAAGAATAGCCATGTGATCCAAGCATGCCTGAATGCTATAATTGCCATGATATTTTTCCAGTCAATGCAAGAAAAAGAAAGTTAATAAAGCCAAAACTTTGTTTGTAGATATTGCAAAAAGCATGGTCATCTCATTGAACATTGCAAAAAGCGGCCTCCAAAATGAGCAACTCCAAGAGCCTATGCTAGTCCAAAATTCTACCATCATGGCTCCTTTGTTATCTACACCTTTAACTCAAGGGTCCTCTACTCCATCAAGTGAGTCTTTTATCCTCTCACCTAAACTACTTCATCATGTTATTTAAGTTATACATGCATCTAGATTTACTAAGATCATCCCCCATACCATTTAGATCATAGATTGTGGAGCAACTCATCACATGACTTAATAGTTAATTAATGCTTTTCAACATACTGTTGAAGCATTGAAAATCATCAAAAGCAAACACTCTATGAAAAGTCATCCCACAGGAATATATTACCTGCGATTAGAATATTTAAGCAAATATCAGAAAGGGGTAATTATCTTGTGAGAGCATCCCTTCCGGTGGAAGACGTTGCTCAGCACAACAGTCCAATCACATTTAATGCACCATATGCACAGGATCCAATGTGACAAGCCGATAAAGAATCGTATAGAATCCGATGTGATACTCAACAAAGGATTGCGTAGAATTTGAAGCATATATTCAAGACAAATGTCAAATCAATCTGTACTTCCTGAAGACTTATCCTTCCTAAAATCTTAGTTTCCTCCAAACATTACTTCCTACAGCCTTTGCTTCCTTTACTAGTAGCTCCTGTATATGTTGCTTCATGCACCCTTTGCTTTGCGAGAACGTTGCTTCCTACGAGGCTGTAGGATGTGACAGCCCGACGTGTCAGTGCACAAAGAATATGGAGGATATTACGAAAATTAGCGACTCTTCGACAGTTGTTAGTGACCATGTGTTCATGGCATGTGTAGCCACAGTAGTAGGAAGCTATGTGGTATAACATGGCTTCGACCATGCACAAACTTTCCTCAATCCTTGCATAATTGTCACCACGCGGCAGCATCTCCTTACAAGACGCGTGCCCACGTGACATCATCTCCTTCAAGCCCACGGGAATGTGGGTTAACCAACTATGCACGATGTTTTTGCTCACAGGATGGTACTTTTTGCGAGCATTTTTTCTAAGGGAAAGTACTTCCCATGGGATTTTAGAAGTAAACATTTTTTGAGACTTTTTGCTATAAATACTATTATTTTTTTGCTTCAACATAGAAGACAAATGCAGCATATTGTCACCTCTTAATCAGCAGCCTTAACACCCTTTTCGAGAGCACTTTCTCCGACAATGTTTGTGCATATCGAGAGCTACCGAAAGTTTGTCAAACGTCAATGGAGTAAAGGGATCATGCGTAGATTCAATCTTCACTACTACACCCCAGCCCCTCCAGAATCTCAAGACTTTTACTTAGAATTTTTGTATTCAGGGTATCAAATTCTTTGTATTTCACAAGTCTTACAAAAGTTTTCTTCAATAATTTATTTGTGCTCGAAAACAAAATAGCGACTCTGTTGGGGACCTCCTTTTCCATTAATGAGTAAGTTATGGTAAAATCTGACGTTAACCTACTAGGCTCCACCGTCGGCTCCTTGGTCATGAAATTTGACTAATATAAGTTCGATGAGATGCTTTCTAAAGGCTATGCTAGCTCGACCCTTGCACACCGACTGAGGAAATCTCCTACCGCTCGAGCCGTATTGCTAAAGTTGATTCTCCAACTACTACAAACATGTGGCTGCTAGAGTCCTATATCGAATACCCAGTTTCCATCATCAACAAAGGCAAGGACATTTTTGTTATCAAGGACGAGGCCGCATCCTTGGTAGCTTCCGAAGATCACTATGGCATTCACGAGTCAAAAGACAATATTTTGAACAAGGTGAAGGTCACATCTCTTGTGCCAAAATATTACGATGTAACAACGAGTCTCAAAATATTGTTTGCAAGCAAGTTGCATGACCGTTTTGGCAAAAAAATTCAATATGATGCTAAGATCGATTGTAACACTTTTTTGTACAATACTATCTACTGTTGTAACACTATTGATCGTGAGGAGTTTTCTTCTTGTAGTCCTTTTGCTGCTATCTAGAATCAACTCAGGATAAAAACAAATGCTTTATTAACAGAGTAGCTCCCATTGATGGAACTGAGGATTCTCAGGACCACGGATTGGTGTGCGTATTGATAGATAGAAAGTTAATAGATTTAAAATGTGTTGTAACTCTTTATAGGCAAAAACTAGGGTTCACAAATTACACCTGCGATAAGAAGACGACGACAGTTTCTAGCAACCATGAGCAGTCAGGGACCCCAAGATATTTTACACATATTTCTTCCTCGGGTTGAATGTCGTGTGTATGACAATCTTCCAACCTTTTCTTCCTTTGGATGTCCTTCCCTCTTCTTCTCTCGTAATGAACGAATCAGAGAAAGATGCTCTTCTTAGGATACATATGATGGCCAGAGAATAGAGGGTATATATAGGCTACGGTATGGATCATGAGGAGAAATTAGGTTTAGACCTCCTAACGGGTCTAGGTATCTCGTGTTTAGCCCAAACACACAACCCAGGCCTGTTAACAACATAGCTCGGTCCACTAAAGAGCTACTGTTGCACTAACTTCCTAATCCTAAATTACATTTATGGGCTCCTTCTTATTATATGCTTGTTTATCTCCCCATGTTAAGATATCGAATGTCCGTCAATCAAAATAAGTTACTGACAACTACATTGATCTACATCTTTTATCCTTAAGTAGCACCACTCAACTTTATGTTGGATATAATCCACCTGTAGGGTTTATATGACAATCTTTATGAGTTCCTTAAGGGTACATCATCAACCCGATACATCGGGACATGGATTCCTTTTATAATCAACAACCCATCATACACATAATGTCATTACCCAATTCATAGAGGTTATTGACTCATTATGAATCTCACTCTTTTATAAATTAAAGTAATCCACACTACATAAACATGTTTGTTATTATATCCGAATTAAGAGCACAAGCATCCATAATAACAGAGGTATTTGTTCTCTTATGTAGTCAGTACAAAGAGCTCAAGTGGTCATATTCAATATAATAAAGTGCACTAGTATAAACCTATAGTCAATATAGACTAATGTCAGATTACACTACAACCTTACCAATGGTTTGTCCAAATCCATCTAGGTTGTGAACCATTTATATATTCTATAAGGATTGATAATGTGATCTTATGTATGTCACCATACACCGTATTATCTACAATGTAGAATATCAAACACTTGGATTAACATATAACAAATATAAAATGCCAACATTTGCCCATATGATTCACATTCAAAAATAATAGAAAAATATAGTTAATAAAAAGTGATACTTTTAGTATATAACCCTAACAATCTCCCACTTATACTCAAAGTATTACTTTTTAGTATACTGTTACAAATCTTCCATTTATACTTAAATCCATGCGGCCATGCATCTGACTCCCATTCCCTCAACATGACTATTAAAAGCCATAGCCAGTAAGCTCTTTGTAAAGGGATCAACTAGGTTGTCTGCTGATGTTATCTTGGTCACAGTAATATCTCCTCTTTTTATGATATCTCGTATCAGGTGGTACTTGCACTCAATGTGTTTACCTATCTTATGGGCCTGTGGTTCCTTCGAGTTTGCATCTGCACCACTATTATCACAATAAAGTATAATAGTCTTAAGCAAACTAGGTACCACATCCAAGTCCAATAGGAAGTTTCTGAGCCAAACCGTTTCTTTGGCTGCCTTAGAGGCTGCCACATACTCGGCTTTCATGGTAAAATCGGTAATACATTTTTGCTTGATGCTCCTCCATACAATGGCTCCATCTTCCAAGGTAAATACATAACCTGAGGTAGATTTTTTGGAATCCCTATCTGACTGAAAATCTGAGTCTGTATATCCCAAGGGCACTAAACTATCTACCTGGTAAACCAGCATATCATTTTTAGTCCATTCAGGTACTTCATAATATGCTTTACCATAGCAGTAATCTTGTCCTGGGTTAGATTGAAATATGCTAACCATGCCTACGATAAATCAGATATCTGGTATCGTATATAGCATTGCATACATTAAGCTTCCTACTGTCGAAGCATAAGGAACCTCTTTCACGTCCTTTCTCTCTTTAGGTGTTCTCGGACACTATTTCTTTGGTAGAGCTATTCCATGTCGAAAAGGTAGAAAACCTTTTTTTTGGAATTTTGCATGCTAAAACGAGTTAATACAGTATCGATATAAGCCGATTGAGATAAGCCTAACATCCTTTTTTGCGATCTCGAAAAACTTTGGTCCCAATGATGTGACTTGCTTCTCCCAAGTCCTTTATTTCAAATTGTTTGGATAAGTATATCCTTACGTTAGATAACACCTTCACATTGTTTCCAATGAGCAATATGTCATCCACATAAAGTATTAGGAATACCACCATATTTTCGTCACACTTTTTGTACATACAAGATTCATCCGGACATTGATCAAATTCGTAGGATTTTATCACTTGATCAAAATGGATGTTCCAAGATCTGGAAGCTTGGTCCATAAATGGACTTCTTGTACATACAAACAAGATGTTCTTAGCCCTTTTCAATGAACCCGTCTGGTTGCTTCATATAGATATTTTCCTCAAGACTTCCATTAAGGAAAGTTGTCTTGACATTCATTTGCCAAATCTCATAATCGAGATAAGCTGCAATAAAAGAATCTGGATAGATTTAAGCATGGCTATTAGTGAAAAGGTTTCATCATAATCAATACCCTTTAAGTAAAATCTTTTGCAACAAGCCGTGCTTTAAAGGTTTCAACCTTACCATCTGCTCCTTTTTTTCTCGTATCGACCCACTTGCATCTAATGGCATTTATACTAGTGGATGCTTCTACTAGTTTCTAGACCTTATTAGAATCAATTGATTCTATTTTTGATTTTATTGCCTTTTGCCAAGATTCAACATTTTTATCATGTAATGCTTCATTATAGGTGCAAGGATCATAGTCTTGTTCCTCAGGGACAAAGTCTAAGGACTCTTCCAAGAACATAAACCTGTCCGGTTTTATAACAATCCTTCCACTACGATGAGGTACTATGGATTATGGTATAACATTTGTGACATGTTGTGAAGTTGCTTGTGGTTCCTCCTCTTGTACTGTTGGTATTGAAGTATTTGGTGTCTCTCCTCGCAATTCTTCTAGAAGAACTCTACTCATGGGTTTATGGTTCATCACATAGTCTTCCTCTAAGAATCGGGCATTGGTGCTAACAATGACCTTCTGATCCTTAGGACTATAAAATAGACCTCCCTTCGTTCCTCTTGGATAGCCTACAAATAAACATACTTCTGTACGAGACTCTAACTTATCTGCTTTTCCATTCAGCACATATGCTGGACAACCCCACATCCGAACATGTTTTAGACTAGGCTTTCACCCGATCCACAGTTCTGTGGGAGTAGTAGGTACTGAATTAGAAGGTACCAAGTTCAAAATGTCACGACTCGCACCCGTTTTTCAGGATACGAGTGCGAGTCCAAGCTAGCCTATGCCGTAGAGTTGACGGTAGAACGCTGTCACGGCCATGATGCTCAAAATCACATAAATATAACATTTATTGCTCATTCACAAAATTAAACTAATTTAATACAACATTTACAAGAATTATATTTGAAAGAAGGTACAATATCTCACAATTTCTATTAGAACAGATTTAAACTAATTAGCTAGCTTCTAAGTTTTGGCCTACAAATATACCCGAATCTTCCAATGCTAAAGAAGCCACAGCTAACCTAAAAAATATTAGTTTCTAGTCAGGAATGAAACAAGCACACAAACCGACGGTAATACGAAAACACAATAGAATTCACAAGACATGAAAATAACATATATGAAATGAAACTAGAAAGTAACTGATGTCATGGCATGTCTAGAAAGCACGTAGGTAACTCTACAACAAGATGTATCAACTGAAGGAAAAAACATGTAACTAGGATGTCATTGCAAGTGGTGAAGAAAGAAGGAAAACAAGTAAAAGATAATTATCTATGTGTTTTGAAATATCTTGTTCGACATGTGAACGGCTAAGGGGTAAATTCGGCACCCCGTACGTGAATTGTGCGACTACTATCAGACAAGAATAGACATTTTGAGGATATTTTTGGGTAGTCCACATGTCTACTAAGATATTTCTATGCCCAGCTAGTACTCATGGAATCAAGTCGCAAGCATGGTAATCATGTAAATGACAGTCAAGTGGTACAAACCAATCCATGATACTAATCCGTATGACAACGTGTCATCAAGCAAGAGAGAATATGTAATAACATGAAATGCAAACTGCTATGAATCGAAAGCAATCAAAAAGTGCACTTGCCTGGGGTCCTTAGCTGGTGAAACCGATACTCTCATTGGGTCCAAGTTAGTCTAATTAGCCAAGGGTTGATGCAAAGTAATCAGAATCAAAAGAAATAGGAACATATGATTATGTTGGTTAAATAAGCCAAAAAAGGAGAATGCTTAAGGAATCTTAGTCGAACATTAAACTCTCTAACTTAATAGGAAGGCGATTAGTCGTGATTAACATTCTAACTAAAGAGGGGAATTACTTTAATAAAGATAATTCGTATTTTGATCCTTTATATATATAAAATATGCATAACTATATTTAGAAAGTATTTATGGTAAATACGAAAACTATATTTTCATTAGTTAAAATAAATTTTGATAATTATATAAAATATAAAAAATCATGTTTTTAGTCAAACTATAATTTAATCAAATAGGAAGTACTACAATGATATTTTTAGGTTTGAAAATGGTATTTAAGATACCATATAAAATATAATTATATATTATAGATGATATTAATAATATCAATAGGAAAATATTGGCAATAATATCAATGATAATATTATTATAATAATGATAATAACTTAGCAAGAATAATAATACATGCTCATATCCATGTATTTATACTAATACTACACTACACAAATCTTATAAACTCTTCTTGTAAAATTTGGCCCAAGTCTATATTATATAACTATACATATAAGCCCACTTAACAGACGATGTGAAGACCATATTATTCCTTAATGCCAAAAATAGTTCATATATATGTATATATATCCCAACAAATAAAGCCCATTTAAATAAATCCTTGATAAAGGATAATAATGATACTTCGTAAAATACTCTTAAAGCCCAAATAATTTATTTTAATTAAAAGCCCAATTGGCCCAAGTTGAAATAAAACCCAAGACCATAACTATTTTCCACAATAATAATATAGTAATAATAATAATATTATAATAATAATAATAATAACTATTAAGGCAAATTATTGAAGCTTGATAAAATATCGGCCCAGCCCAACAATCAATCCATAAATGGCCAAGGAACTAAAGCTTAATCTAGTTAAAATAAAATACTAAAAATAAGAGATATTCGGCCCATTCACTCTCTTCTCCACCGAGGAGAGAGAGAGTCAACTAACCACAAATAACAACAAAGAACGAGAGAGGGGAAAAAGGGGACTCACCATAATGGAGCCTTGTGCTCCTCGAACTTAGTCCGATGGGGAAGGGAGTCCCCAACGTGAGCTCGTGCGGCGATATCGATCCGTGGCCACAGTGGTGGGCGCCGAGCGAAAGACACTCGGGGTCGCGGGAGAGCTCTCCTGCTTTGGCGCTGGCACGGAGGCAAGCAGCTGGGTTGGCGCTCGTCAGTTGCTGGCAGAGTTGCGAGGCCAGAACAGAGCAGTCGAGTGGGGAAACGGGGTCACGAGCTCGGACGGCATGGAAGGGAGGGCGGCACGGCAATTTGCTGTACGGGGTTGGTTCTGAGACCGCCACCGCGGCTATGGCGAACGGGTTCGACATTGGACGGCTCAGTGCGAACACCGAGGAGCCGAGGCCGCTCGCGACCGCTACGGGAAGGGTCTCCTGAAGGCGCCAGCGGTCCGTGTCTCCTCAGCGGAGTCCACGCGGCTCATTGGAGGAAAGGTATGGCACGGGATGGCCGTTGGGGAAGCTGGTGTGGCGAGGTCGAGGTTGTCCAGCGTGGGCTCCGATCAAGTGGTGCCGCGATGGAACATGACAGAGACGCGGGGCAGGTATGGTTGTCTTCTTTAATTTTGTGCGATGCTGGTAGTGGTGGTGATGATGACCGTTGGTGGTGATGGTCGGTCTGGGTTTGATTGTGCACAGGGATGGTAGTCTGGGCCAGGACATGAGCGGAGGAGACCACGTGGGGATGAAGCGCACAATGACGGGCGGTCATCCGTGGTCGGCAGAGACGTTCCCGACAGGTACGTGGTGGTGGTATCCGATTGTGGTTGTTGGGACGTCCGTGTCGGCCTGTTGACATGGACACGATAATTAAATTTATAATGATGGAATAAGATTGATTTGGACATGGACACACGGGTTCGGACACGGTCACAGGTTTTGTGTGTCTGACTATGATTGTGGTGGCGATGAGGAAGATCGGATGTGGCTATCAGTTTGGTGGTGATAACAAAGTCGACGACGGGGTGGATGTCTTGACAGGGGATCGGTGGGGGTTTGCTGGACGTACATATTGGAGAAAGGAATTCTAGCAATTTTATGTATAGTCTATACAATTGAGAGAATAGGATAGATGCTGATTATAGATTTCTATCCGTTTTGGATAGACTCAATATCCTTGGTTGTATATATAAATTAGAATATTTAGAGATATATACTTAACAGGAAATCCGATCAACCAATACTTAATATTATTATTAAAATAAAATCAAAATGAATTTCGATCCATTAATAATTAAAATCAATATGAATATTTGGTAATATCAAGTAGTTTAAAATAGATTTCCATAAATACCACTCTCGTTTAAAATAAAAGATTTTAAAACCATATTTAGTATTATCAAATATTTGCAAAAATAAATTTTTATATTTGCAACTTTATCTCAAATAGTATAGCCATAACTTTTATTAGCCGAGGCAATAGTTGATAACTTAAACTGAATCAATTATAATCAAAATATTTTATGTAATGATTTAAAACTAGTAATTAATCATCCAAAGTAATAAAATGTTTTTAATAGACCCCAAAAATCTAAAATACTTTGGCCACCCCTTTTTGTCCATATGATTCTCTTCGTACAGTAAATATATCTTTCTAACACAATATTAAAAATAAAAACAAATATAAATGAAATAAAATAATATTTTAGTAAACGGGGGATACACAAAATATAAGCTGCAGTCTCTAAAGCATATTCCTAAAACGAATCTAGCAAATCCGAATAACATCATTAATCTAACCATCTCCATAAGAGTCATATTCCTTCTTTCTGCTATACCATTCTGTTGGGGTATTGCTGGTGCAGTCAATTGAGACGTAATCCCAGCTTTTGATAAATAATCTCTAAACTCTCCAAAAAGGTACTCGTCACTACGATCTGAATGTAATGACTTGATACATTTTCTATGACGTTTCTCTATCTCAACCTTGTACTCTTTGAATTTCTTAAAGCACTCAGACTTACGGTGCATCAAGTAAATGCAATTATACCTTGAATAATCATCAATAAATGTGACAAAATATCCAAAGCCACCTCTAGCCTGGATAGTCATGGGCCTATACAAATTAGAATGAACCAATTCCAACACATTTTTGGCCTTATACCTCTTTTCCTTAAAAGACCTTTTGGTCATTTTACCTTCCAAGCAGGATTCACAGACTGAAAGTGCCCCCACTTCCAATGAACTCAAAGGTTCATCTGTAACCAGTCTTTGAATCTTTTTAGGATAATATGGCCTAATCGTAAGTGCCAAAGATATGTTTAGTTTTTACAAGAAGGATCATTTCTCTTACTTAAGTTAGAAGACGTATTATTCATTTCTATTAGCTGTATTGTTGGTAAAATATGATTAATGACATAGAAATTATCTACTAATGCACTAGAATAGATAAATTGTTTATTTTTTCTAATAACAATGTTGTCACTAAAATAAACTGAATATCCATCCTTAACTAGCATAGAAACAAAAATCAAATTCCTTCTAAGTAAAGGTTCATAAAAATATTTTTTCAATGTCAAAGACTTATTTCTACCAAAAGATAAAATAACATCTTCTACTGCAATGACTGCAACTTTTGAAGCATCACCCATGAACAAACATATCTCTCCATTACTAAGCTATCTGGTTTCCTAGAACCCCTGCAATAAATTGCAGACATGATTAGTGTCTCATGTATCTACACACTAAGTGCTGGTAGATAACACTGCTAAACATGTTTTAACTACTAGTAAATGAGATATACCTTCTTGTTACCTTGTTTGAGAAGTGGACAGTCACTCTTCCAATATCCTGACCCTTCACCATTGAAACATTTGCCTTTCGATTTTTTGACAGCGCCTTGAGGTCCCATGCCCTTCTTTGCTGAATTTGCTTGTTTTTGAATATTATTCTTCTTCTTTCCACCTTTTGTCTTAGAAGTAGAAATCTTTTCAGTATCATAAATATGACCATTCTGCCTAAAGAGAGCTTCAACATCCTGTAGTTCTTTCGCAAGTTTTGCCAAACTATACAACCTTTTGTTCATGTTGTAGTTAAAGCAAAACGTGTCAAAACTTTTAGGTAGAGTCCCGAGAATGATATCAACCAGGGTTTTTCTATCGATTTTAGCTCCAACGATCTCTATCTCATTGAGATGACACATCATTTTGAGAACATAATTCCTTACTGGAGTACCTTTCGCCATTTTTGTATTCATCAAACTCTTCATAGAAACTGTATGGCTGCTCTACTATGATGTCTGAAGAGTTCCTTGAGGTTATACATCATGTCATAAGCTGTGGCCATGGCCTGATGCTAATGTTGCAGTACATTTGATATAGATGCCAAAATATAACACTGTGCCATCTCATCTTCTTTTATCCACTTCTTATAAGCCTCTTTGACCTCTTCATCAGAATTAACATCAGGCTTAGGTGACATTCCTCATTGAGTATATATTTGTACTCTTTAGCAGTTAAGATAATATCCAAGTTACGTTTTCAGTCAATATAATTAGGGTCAGTAAGTTTGTTTTATTTAAGAATCACCATAAGTGGACTGAAAAAACCTATTTTTTGAATCCTGAAAATCACATAATTAATTATTATGTGGGGCAAAAACTTTTTGAATTAAATAAATATTGATTTCCTTATAACAATAATAAAAAAATTACCAACACCTAAACACCATGAATTTAGCATGCCACGATGGTGTGGACATATACAAATTCAATATTTGTCTAGGGAGGTTTTTTCTATTAATTTTATTCTCATGTCAAACTAACTTTATGACGAATAAAATTAAATTGTTGGTCTTGCTTTGGTCCTACAAATAATAACAGTGACACCGATGGGAAGGATACCATTATTTGCATCTAAGTGTATATAATTACTTAATAATAAGTCCATTACTTTGTAATAAGTTCTTTTAGATGGAGAAGTGAACACACACTAGATAACTTTCTATAATTATCCCACATGAAGCATGTACTAGTGATCCGTAACTAGACTCATACGATATGGAGGAAGCCACTAAAGCCAACACGCAAGTATAATTACATCACCTACATACTAGTAATGGAGACCATGGGATTTATACAAAATAATCTTTCTCTCCTACTTAGTTATTTAAAGACGAGGGTTTTTTTACTAGTTGATTTATGTCCATGTTGTCCATTGTTAAATATTGGTTCAGTTTATAACAAATAACCACATCAACTATCACGCGTAACAGAATAAAGCAAATATAGCAATAAAAGATAAATATCCAACTATTATGGCCATATAACCTGCTTCTTCTTCAACTGTGCTCGGATCCTGTAACCACTACTTTTTAAAATAAGGGTATTTTAGTAATTGTGTAATTTTTGGTATTTTTGATTATTTTATTATTAAATAGATTGGTGTTTTAGTTTTGATTAGTGCTTTTGGTATTAGCAGATGGCTTAACCTTAGTTAACCTTGATTAGAAGACTAACCATGTGATAAGAGACTTATTTGGCTAATTAGAATTCAATTTGGAGCATTAGTCCTAATTAGAAAACCATTTTATACATTTTTAGGCTATTTTAGCATGTAGTATATTGGCCTTTTTGCTAATGGGCTTTTGTTAAACTCTAGATGAGTTGTGGCCCATCCTAAACCCTAACCTAATCCTAGCAAGCCCCCTTGGCCACCCAAACAGCAGCCCCTCCTCTTTATGTGCATATGATTAGTAGCCACCTATTTGTAAAATCCTAGAAATTGCCATCCCCTTCTAATAGCCTATTTTTCTCAATTCTCATCCAAATCCATCCAAAAGAATTGCGTTACGATTCTTGGGAGGAGAGGAACTTACTGGAGACTTGCTAGCAAGGAATCAGAGGCTTTGGAGGAAATCGATTTTGACGCATTTGGAGGCTCGTTTTATTGAGATATTGACTCTCAATAGGTAAACCCCTCTAAACACTTGTAAATTCTAATTTTTCTTCGTAGATGCATCCATATAGGTACCCCAGACCTGTACATGTAGTTTGGTAGGATTTGTATCTGTTTGATAGGTGTATCGGATGCGTATCGGTGTTTTTGAACACGTGTTCGACGAAATGCTGCTTAGAATCGATAGTTCGTATTTTTCGATTCCATTTTCACGAATTTGTTGCTGTGTATACTTGAAAAAACTTTCCTGAAGATGGATCTCATTTTGGCACGTTTTCGTTGACCAAATCGGACACGGACACGCGTGCACGAGGCCCATGCACAGCCCCGTGCGTGTCCTGCTGTTCGAGTGCCATAATTCGACAAACAGGACACAGTTTTACGTAAAATTTGATGGACACGTGGGGACAACCTTTGCCCATGTGCTCCTAAAATTTCACAGCGTTTTATGGAGCGCGCGCGAAGAAATCCAACTCGCACTGGTCAGCTGGACTTTGCACGTGCGCGAGAAATTGCCGCTAATACGGCCTTCGTTCGCGGACACGACGCGACGAGGAATCATTCCAGGAGCATGGACATGAAGCCCTAGATCTAGGCTACCCAGGGACATGACCACGTGGCACGACGTGGCTCGTGTCGCAAGCTACGGACGTCAACACGAGCCCACGAAGTCGCGCGCACGTACGTGCCGTGGGGTACGCACTTCGTGGACACAATCTGGACAGGAATTCGACTCGAATGTGACACAAACATGTCATATATGTGTATACCTACGTGTGTGTCAAGTTTCGTAAGATTTTACTGGGTATTGGTCGAGTTTGGGTTGTGTGTCGAGATCGGGTTTGATAGTTCATAAATTCTGATACTTGATATTGAGTTACTAATTTCGAATTCGATATTCGATTTAGATATTTGATTTATCCTCTATCTTGATTTTAATTTCGGTTTGGGTTTGATTTCGTATTGGTTATAGATATGTTAGGATTGTTTTGGGTATCTCGATCCTAGGTATCGGTTTTAAAGTTGGGTTCGGGTATGGGTTGATTTGTTATCGGATTGATTTTAGGTTGAGGCTAGATTTGGCTTTAAACTCAGATTTCTGAGTTGGGAGTTAGGTTTAGTCTAGATTTTGAGTTCGATTTTGTATTGGACCTAATGTTTACTTTCAATTATATATATATATATACTCTCTATGTTATATAGTTCCTTGAATATATATATCTATATCATATATATGGTGAGTATATATATAAATATAGTTGTATATATATATATATATATATATATATATATATATATATATATATATATATATATATATATATATATCCATATGCTCTCTGTATGATTCTCGAATCAAGTCTCGGTTTCTGAGGTTTAGCAGCCCTGCCTTTCACACACACAACGCACACACACACACTCTCAACCCTTCATTATGTACCTATGCATAAGTGTATGTATGCATATATATATATATATATATATATATATGTATATATATATATATATATATATATATATATATATATATATATATATATATATATATATATACTCAATATGTAATATATATATATATATATACATATATATATATACATATGTGTGTGATTATGCTATAGGATATTAGCCTATGATTAGTGAGTCAGCTTAGAAAGGACCGAATAGGCCTAACTTGGCACAGTTGACTAGCGAGTTAACCAATTTGACAAAAGTCAACTTTGGGTCAAACTTGATCCAAATTGACTCAAACGGACTTGAAATGACTAGATAACTTAAGTTTGACCTAAACTTGGAATAATGGAATAGTTGACTTAGGGTTGACCTAGTTTGACCAGGATGGTTGACTAGGGTTGACCAGAGTTGACCAAGGGTTGACTTTGACCTAGAAGGACCTAAAATTATTTAGAATGCATTATAGATTACTCTTATTTCATTTTAGACACTTTGTAACCTGTGGTTGCTCTAAATAGGACTCAGATACTCTGGTTCGGACTCATATTCTCATCATACATTTGGGATATCAGACGAGTACATTCTCTGACCGTTTTATACTTGCTAGGAATTGTATTCTTGATATAGACTAATTTACTTGATACTGAAACGATGTCATCACGGATTAGTATCATATGGATCTTTACATGAGATGTTATCCCCCTCGGGTGCATCGAATACATCATGTCATGTGTTTTTCACGAACATCATGTATTCTATGGACTTTTATTATTCATGTACACTCATGTGCTCTCATGTACTCTC
Organism: Iris pallida; assembly: GCA_029216955.1. Classification (NCBI taxonomy): domain Eukaryota; kingdom Viridiplantae; phylum Streptophyta; class Magnoliopsida; order Asparagales; family Iridaceae; genus Iris; species Iris pallida. Next base: position 7,081,099 of record JANAVB010036420.1, on the reverse strand, counting down.
ATGATCTCATGAGCTTCATGTATAAAACTTTCATGTATAATTACATAACTTGTATAGATCCTTGTGTATTGATTGGGGTACGGGGGAGTAGAAGTAGTCATATGAACAATTCTAAAGTAGTGTAATCATGTATAAACTCTATAGTATAATCATGTACAAATCAAGCCATTCACATGTCTATCTTGTACTCTAAATTACGTAGTCACTTACAGTTCTCTATTACCATATATAAATATCTTTTGTTTATCAGATTCTATCTTTCTCATCATGTTTATTTCTTACAGCGTTTCATGTATCTTATTCTATAGTATGCTTTATATTTTCTGTCATGATATGAACTACATGAGATGTATTATGCTCGTTAGTATCCTGATTGGACCTGTTGATAAAATTTTATAGGTAACTTGGAGGATCACAGCTAGCCTAGAGGACTAGTAGAGCTTGGAGTAGATGTCTAGAGATTGATTTATCTTATTTCTTGTTTGTCTTGGAGATGTATTTCATTTTAGATATTAAGATTTTATGTCTGTTAAACACTTTACTTATTCATTCTGGTTGTATCCCTCTTGTGGATATTATTTATTTTATCGTGCTGACTATCTACCTCTAGTTTTGTGATTGAGATTATTTTCTTCTGAGATTGTCCTCCATTTGAAGATTATATCATATAGTGTTAGTTGTGATTGTGACCTAGAACAACGTTCTATCGCCGACACTACGGCTTTGGCTGGACGTACCTACTTTTCGTACCCTTACACTGGGTGCGGGTCGTGACACATTTTTAGTGGTGGCCTATGTAGGTCGAGATTCGTATTCATGCGATATCGTAGTAGCGCAACGACTTAGTTGTACAACTACGAGCCTGCTATAGAGTATAGAAGTAAGGTATTAGAATGAGAGAATACTCAATCACTGTTATAATTCCTTGAGAGGTTCCTGGGACGACCCTTGAGAATCTCATTCTGAACTTCGATTTGAAATCCTTTTTCCTCTTGTTTTGATCCATCTAAACTCCTTGTTATTGAATTTGATTTTGATGGATTTATTGTTGAATTTTGAATCTTAATGTTAGTTGTTGATTTTGATTTTTTATATTAAGTATTCTTTTTGGAATTAAGGTATAACCTGATAACATATTTGATAAGAAAAGTAAGAAAGGTAAATGTCTGCCTTATTTATGGAGTTTAGAATTTATCGCAGTCATATTGGATAGCATGACAAGGATTACAAAGTTTCTCTTGCAGCCATATCAGTTGGCGTGGTAAGAATTCTAGATAACATGATTATATGGTGTATACCTTAGTTATAGACTCTATCGTTTATTGCAGCTATGTTTACTGGCGTGGCAAAATTCTGACAACATGATTTCAGGAAGACGTGTATGGTATCAGATTATATCTTAAATTGGTTCATTTCTTTGAACAGATGAGCAAGAACAGATTTTCATTATTTTTTTTCTTGCCAGTATTTCTTGTATTCCCATTTTCTCTTATTTTAATTAACTCTGTCCTAATTATATCTATAAACTATCTCATATCTACTTCTGTCATTCGTACTTTGAAATCTTGAATCTCCATATCTCTTTACCTTGGAAAGGTCGAGGAGGTAACGTAAATCATCTAACTCGGAAAGGACTTGATCTGTTATCTTATGATAATCTTGGTAGGAATATAATATGATGGACCTTGATATAGGTTTGGAATATAGATACGACTGAGATTAAGGATAAAATTAAGAGATTTATATTATCAATAGAAACGATCACACTTAGAGAAATATTTTGGATATGAATAATTCATAGATATATTTTCATAACTGATGATGATATTCGAGACTAACTTAGTTTTGAGGACTAGATGATTTTCGGTTATTGATTCTTAAGACGTTTCACTTTAAGGCTATGATGTTAAACTTAGGGATTTAGTAATGGAGAAGAGATTTTAACTGTATAGGATGATAATACGAAATTGAATAAGATATTGTAAGAAAATGGCTAAAAACAGAAAGAACACAAGGATTTGAGTTATATAAAATCTAGGGATTTTGTGAGATTTTTAATTTAAGGAAAATAATATTTGAAGGTGTACGTTGAAGAAAATATGATGGTTGATTTCATAATGGAGAATAAGTTTTGTAAGGCCTAGTGGTTTTGGATTTAAATAATACAAGGAAAGTAATTTGAATAAGTTCCAGGATTTCATAAAACTTGATTGAGAGGTTTCGGATCCAATTTAGGACAAGGTAGAAGAATTTGGATTTATGATGATTAAGTGGTTAGTGTTGATTCCTAATAAGAAGGTTATGCTTCATGAGTAATGTTTTGGAATTTAGGAATTAAGCCTATGGTGATCATGATAAGGTCAAGTCTTTATGATTGAAGGATATAATTTTGATGGTAGTCATATAAAGGTTGATTTTCATATTGGGACTTGTGAGATAAAAATATGATTGGCAAATGATGAATAGATAAACTTGATAGTATCAGAGAGAGATGATTAACTTGACTTCCCTATGAAATCTTGTCTCTTATTTTCCCTATCAAAAAGAAGAAATTTGACTTATTCCATATCTTGAATCATCCTTCAAAAGTTTTCAATATCATTGAATCTTAACTCCCTTGATCACGACCAATCGACTTTGGTTATCTTTTCTTGTCATATTAATATCTTGGGTAGTACTCAATTGAATTAAATTTAATTGTGACCTTGATCTCCATTCTTGGATGCTCGTGCTCAGACTTCGATGACCTTGTTCCCCATCTTGTCCAAATCTTGATTTACCCAAAAATTGATCAACTTAGATCGTGTCGAGACTAAATTTTCTTTTATATATATCGTAATTGGATTTCAATGCTATCAACACTCGTGCTTTAAACCTTCGTTTTTGATCATCTTTGGAATAGTAACCCTTTATAGTTAATTCTCAGTTTTTTTTTATAATTACCAGTTTTCATATAGGAGGGTAGACTGCCTTACAGCCTTGATGATTTGTTGTTTCTTTATCTTTTTTCAGTATGACACCCATGACCAGAGCCTGTCCTCTGAGCGTAGCTGCAATTTCAGATATGACTGGGAGCGTGTTTCCACCTTATGTTGCTCAGGAGGTAGTGATCCCTCCGGCTATCTAGAAGGAAGTGGCACCTTCTACCATTGAGGAGGTAGTAGCAGCCTCACCAGAGGGTTTTCCTCTATCCCTTATCATTCAGGAGAGAGCTGCAGTTCCACCTGAGTCCGAGAGCCTTCCTCTGCCTCCCGGAGTGGTACCCCATACCATTTCTGATGGAGCTCAGATATTTGGACTTCTCCATAATGTATTGGAGATACATAGAGCTCAGGCTGAGATCATGAAGGAGCAGAGTTATAGAATCCAACTGTTGTGGGACTTTATGCATTTAAGAGGAGAGCCTAGTCCCAAAAGAGTGAGGAGTAGTGTTTACCCAGAGCCTCAGGAGTATCCAGACTTTCAGCCTAGAACATCCCACCTAGTCCATATTCCTGTCCAGCAGAGGCCAGTTGAGCAAGTGCCTACCTATGCTTACTATAGGAAGCCTGGTCACATTTGGGACTGCTGCAGGAGGAGACAGAAGTTATGCTTATTTTGTGGGTCAGCTGCACACAAGATACAAGACTGTCCTACTACACCTACCCTAGTCGAGGCCCCACCTCCAGGAGGGAGTTTCAACCACCAGACCTAGTTAGAGGTGAGTTTTGGACCTAAATCTTAGCATGTCTTTGATGATTGATACACCCCAGATTGCTTGTGTATTTTGATACCTTGTGACTATTTTGATCTAGTATGGCTAGTATACCTTGATGAGACTTTCAACTGCTACTGTATACCATGACCTTGTATGCTATTCTTTCGAATTTTATAATTTAGATAAATTTTCTTAAGACCTTAATTGTTGGAAGATTGACCTAGAAGGAGTACTATCAACCTTTAATTTTGAGGACAAAATTATTTTAAGGAGGATAGATTTGTAACCACCACTTTTTAAAATAAAGGTATTTTAGTAATTGTGTGATTTTTGGTATTTTTGATTATTTTATTATTAAATAGAATGGTATTTTAGTTTTGATTAGTGCTTTTCGTATTAGCAGATGGCTTAACCTTAGTTAACCTTGATTAGAAGACTAACCATGTGATTAGAGACTTATTTGGCTAATTAGAATTCAATTTGGAGCGTTAGTCCTAATTAGAAAACCATTTTATGCATTTTTAGGCTATTTTAGCATGTAGCATATTGGCCTTTTTGCTAATAGG
>JANAVB010036420.1:7024336-7071836 GCA_029216955.1 Iris pallida | reverse complement strand
GGACATGACACGTCATGACACGGGATTCCCTAAGAGGATAGCTACTCCCTCTTAGGAATCGGTGTCTATACAAGTACAGGGAACAAGACAGGAAATGTACATATATACCAAGAAAATTCAGAAATAACATCTTATGTCATGATCCAACGTATACTAGTCCGTGAACTATTGTGACTGTAATCGAGTAAGAAACTACAACTGAATCGGATATAGCAGATATCAAGACAATGAAAACTATCAGTGAATGTACTCGCCTGCTGTCCTGAGCTGTAGGGTATATCAATGCTCAGAGTGATAATCAGAGACCTAAAGATGAGATATTGCATGTTAATTTAGGTTTAACAAAGTTAAGAATGATTTATAATGAATGATATGAAATCTAGGTCAAACTAGGTCTCATTGAGTCACACTAAGTCATGTCAAGTCAATCTAGGTCAAACTAGGTCTCACTGAGTCACACTAAGTCCTGTCAAGTCAATCTAGGTCAAATCAAGTTATATCAAGTCAATCTAAGTCAGACTAAGTCAACTCTAGGTCATACCAGTCATCGCAAGTCAAAACATGTCGAAGAAAGTTAAACGGGGTCAAGAGTTGGCCTACAGTTGACTTTTGGTCAAATGGTCAACTCTGGTCAACTCTGATCAACTCTGGTCAACTCTAGGTCAACCTAGGTCAAACTGGTCAAATGTTGACCAACAGTTAACTTTTGGTCAACTGGTCAACCCTGGTTTGGATTTGGTTAAATCTAGACAAAGTGTTGACTCACGATTGACTTTTGGGTAAAAAGTCAACTCTGGGTCAACCGAGCCAAAATCAGTTCAAATATGACATTTTTAGGGTGTACCTAACAAGCCACCAAAGTTTCAAGTCAATCCGAATACCCGAACCCCGTATCTTGAAATTACCCGATTACCCCTTTAATACACTTACCCTTAAACCATTCTAACTTGACGCCAAGTGGCCTTCCCTTAGGAATTTCACCCCGGGCTTCCTATCGTAGTAGGGTTCTAGCCTATACAATCATTACCTACCAAGTTCTCTAGGGTAAGTGGACATCCAGTCCATCTTACGGTCCGTATCGCCCGTTTACCCGTTATCTTGAATATCTCAAGGTACACAATGGTACGGTGCGATACCATCCTCCTAATCCCACACGCAACCCCGATTTCCACCTAGGAGCCTACTCGCAAACACTATTTCACATTTGCTAAGTCCCCTCCAAGTTTCGACGCGTTCCGAAACACGGAACTCAAAATCACCCATTCACCAAATCTAATTCAACCATTTACTCACTCACTCAACTCTCTCTTTTCTCACTCTCTTAGGACTAGTTTTAGGGATTAGTTTTGTGGGATAAATAGGTATATATATAGCTAACATATAGGGGTATATATATGTATATATATAGGTATATGGTGGGGGTTTTGGGGGGTCAAATGGGGGCCTAAGGGGGGTGAAATGCAGCTGCTGCTGCTGCTAAAGTTGTTGTTCCTGCTGCTACTGCTGCTGAAATTTTAGCAGCTATTGCTGCAGTGTTGGGGGGGGGGGGGGGCAGCAGCCCCTTGGCCCCCCCTAGCTGCTGTTGCTTGCCCTCCTCTTCTCCCCTCTTCTCCTCTCTAAATCCCTCATATTCTCCTCTCTAAATCTCTTCTAAACTCCTCTCTAAATCTCTTCTAAATATATAAATTTCCTTCTCTAAACTCTCATATATATAAATCTCATTCCCTCCCCTCTCTATATATACAAATACACACGCATATATATATATGATCACACACACACACACACACACACACACACACACACACACACACACACACATATATATATATATATATATATATATATATATATAGGATCCGGATCAAGAGCCCCGCCCGCGGAGCCCCGCCGAAGCCCCGCCCCCCCTGCACCATCGGATCGAGCGGGGCCCGCGAGGGGCCCACGCGATGCCGCGCGATCCAACGGCCAAGGATCGCGGGGCTTCGGCGGGGCTCCGAAAACGGGGCTCCCGATTCGGACCCATATATATATATATATATATATATATATATATATATATATATATATATATATATATATGTATTAACACACACTTAAATCTATATCTATATATATTAACACACACACACACACACACACACACACACACACACACACACACATATATATATATATATATATATATATATATATATATATATATATATATATATATATATATGGACACACACTCCCACACATGGACACACACACACACATATACATATGAACACACTCACACACACACATAAAAATGAAGTTTAAGAGTGCCTAACCACTTAGACACAAATCTAATTTAGCCTAGAAGTGTCCAAGTTTGGGGAAAACTCAAGGACACAATCACAAATCCTAACTTCTCCTAGGACACTCCAAACGGACTCAAACTCGACACGAATAGGGACACAACTATGGAAAACAATCCTACGGGGTCAAATCTAGATTACATGATGAAAAGAATAGATTAGAGGATATGTTGTACCTATCGGGAGATGGATTTCCGATTCGAAAGTCCTCCGACACGGCTCCGACACAAAGAATTGATTAGGACACACCCACTTCACTTCTTGCTCCCAAAAGCTTGGAGAATCACTACTTGGGATAGAGGAAGAGTTCTATGGAAGAATATTGGAGAAAAAGGAATTATTTTGAGATGATTTCTAGGGAAAACCTATTCTAACTTTTGAGAAAAGCTTGGAGAAGAAGAAGAAGAAAATTGTGATATTTTGAAGTGGAGAAGAAGAAATAAATGGGGAGGGGGTGGCTGGCCATAAAGGGAAGGGTTGGGGCACTTGAAATTACAAGTTTGTCCCTCCCTTAACTTCTATGCTAAGTTAAGTCCAAATTTGGTTTTGTGGGTTAGCTAAAATTAAATAAAAATCATAATTAAGCTTAAATACTCATGTGGGATTAGTCCAAACTCTCAAACCTAAAAGTTAAGTTTGGGTGGGCCATGGCTAATTAACATGCTAATCACAACTCAAGTCGAAATTCCCCGGAGTCCCAAATTAACTCGGAATACGATGAAATTCGAACCCGACTCCTATAATCATTAAATATTAATATTCATGGAATAAAATTTCCAAAAATATTATAAAATGGAAAATTACTATTTTACCCCTAACTTGGAAAAGTGAGGGTGACAAGTCTATCCACCTTAAAAAAATTTCGTCCTCGAAATTAAAACCAAACAATAGTAAAATATCAAAATCACATGTCATGGCTTAAAATTTAAAATGATTAAAATCTCAAAAATCAAAGCATAAATTAAATGACTAAAATTATAAAATTTAAAATTACTCTCAAATAGAAACTGGGTGTTATAAGTCTATCCACCTTAAAAGAATCATCCTCAAAAATTAAAATAAGTAAACACAAAAATCATGCAAATCGATAATCGTATGCGTCTTTCCAATCATCATGATACTCAGAATCTCCGTCATGCCAGTGAGCAAGGCTACGATAATCATAGAGTCCTTAACTACGGTACATACATCCAGAATTATGGTATTTAAAATTTTCGCATTGCTGCATGCTTGGCAGCGAAAACCTTAAATTCCTACACCCGAGAAATACGACCATAATCCGACTATATGTCCTTACTATGCCTGCTAGCATGATCCTAGAGTATTCTAAAATCTCATAATCGAGGCGACCTAGCCCATACGACTTATCTTAGAAGGAATCACATCACAAGAACAATTTTATCCAACGATCAAAGAACAGATAGAATCGAAGTTCAAGACAGTTTATAAGAAGGCAAATACGGAAAGGAGATTCGAAATATCGGAACCTGCTATCTGCTCTGCTACTGCCTGAGTGGGCTCAACTATCATGGCGAAAGCACGCCCCTGCTGGCCTCCTCTAGCCTGTTGTACTCTGTCCTGGTCTCTTCGGATTCCACTAGCGTGGCAATTCCTCAGCTGGTGGTCAGGCGCCCCGCAGTATAGACAGACGCCCAACCTCTTCCTACAAGCCTCTCTAGTGTGCCCCGGCTTTCCATAGAAGCCGTACGGGATAGCCGGTCTCTGGCCCTGTCCCTGATGCTGCTGGGCACGCGCTGGTGCCTGCTGAATCTATAACAGAGGCTGCTGCTGGAATGGCCTCTGCTGATGCTGAAAGTGGGGGCGCTTGGCCGGTCCCGTACTGGAACTCGCCCCCATAGCATCTCCGCTCCTCTTCGGCTTGAGGCCGAAGTCCTCCTCTGTAATCTGCGCGTCCATCAATATCTGATCGAACATCGCGTCACGGCAGCCCGAGGTGCGGGTGCGCACTGCATGAATAAGTCCCCTACGGAACTTACGAGCCTTCTGCCCCTCATCCTGGATTATATTGGGAGCGAACCTGCTAAGACGGAAGAACTCAGCTGCATACTCGTCCACCGACGAGTTCCCCTGTACTAGACCCACGAACTGGCCCTCCAATGCTATAAGAGCCACGTCCGAGAAGAACTTCTCCTTGAAGAGCCTCCGGAAGTTCTCCCATGTCAGCACTCTCACCGATGCACGAGGATCCGTATGGTACCATGTCAGCACGATGTCGAAGAATCGGCTGGCTGCGGCTGAAACCCAAAGTACTCTAGGAAGCTCTGCCAGCTTTATGCTCCGCTGCACGTCCTCTAGCTAGTCGTCTACATAAAGGATGCCCTCTGTGCCCGTGAAGTCCTTGGAGCTCATCTTCCTAAAGTCTAATACTGTCCCTGGCCTAGACTGCTGCTGGTACGGCTGCTGGCCAGTAGGGCCCTGTACCGTACCCGGTGCCACTCTCTCCACGGCTGACAGTGCAAGCTGATGCGAGTTCTCCATGCTCTGCCTCAGCATCTCAATCTGACGGTGTGACGCCTCTGACTGGCACTGTGATGCCTCTGTCTGGGCCCGCTGAGTCTCCATCATCTGAAATTTTGAATGAGAATCATATGGGCAAATGTTTGCATATTGTATTTGTTACAAGTGTTAATACAAATGTCTGATATTCTATATTGTAGATAATATGGTGTATGGTGTCACACAGAAGATCATATTATCAGTTTCCTATGGAGTATATAAATAGTTCACAACCTAGATGGACTTGGACAATCTATTGGAAAGGTTGTAGTATAATCTGGTATTAGTCTATCTTGACTATAGGTTTACACTAGTACACTTTGTGTGTATTGAACAGGACCACTTGAGGTTGTTCTCTTTGTACTGACTACATAAGAGAACAAACATCTCTGTTATTATGGATGCTTGTGCTCTTAATTCGGATATAATAATGGACATGTATATGCAGTGTGCATTACTTTGACTCATAAAAGAGTGAGATTCATTATGGATCAACAACCTCTATGAATTGGGTAATAACATTGTATGTATGATGGGCTGTTGATTATAAATGGAATCCATGTCCCGATACATCGGGTTGATGATGTCCCCTTAAGGAGCTCATAAGGATTGTCATGTAAACCCTGCAGGTGAATTATATCCGACATGACAAATAAAGTTGAGCGGTACTACTTAAGGATAAAAGATGTCGAATCAATATAGTTGTCAGTAACTTAATTTGATCGACGGACATACGATATCTTAACATGGGGAGCCAAACAAACATATAATAAAAGGAGCCTACAAACATAATTTGGAATTAGGGAGGTAGTGCAACAATAGCTTATTAGTGGACCGAGCTATTGTTAATGGGCCTGGATTGTGTGTTCTGGCTGAACACGGGATATCCAGATCCGTTAGGAGGCCTAACCCTAATTTCTTCTCATGGTCCCTGCCGTAGCCTATATATATCCTCTATTCTCTGGCCGCCAGATTACCGATCAAAAATCAGAAACTTTCTCTAAATTCGTGATTCACGTAAGGAGAGAAAGAGAGGGCTGCCAAGGAGAAGAAAAGGTTGGGAGATCGTCGCCCACACGACGTCCAACTCGAGGAAGGAATACGTGCAGAAGATCTTGGGGTCGTCCGCTCGAGATTGCCAGGAATTACTTGTCTCCTTTCCGTCGCAGGTATAATTCGTGAACCCTAGTTTTCGCCTATGAAGGGTTAGAACACGTATTAGATCTGTTTAACTTTCTATCGATCAATACGCACACCAAAGAAAGGGTACTGGGAATCCCCAGTTCTATCACTCCATGCTCTGCCTCAGCATCTCAATCTGACGGTGTGACACCTCTGACTGGCACTGCGATGCCTCTGCCTGGGCCCGCTGAGTCTCCATCATCTGCTGAAGGAGAAGGAACATATGATGTGTATCCGTCGGTATCGGTGGTGGTGACGACAGTATCTCTGGAACAACGGACGAAACCCTCTGGGGTGGAGGTGGTAGACCTCCCTGTGCAACTGCCGGGGTCTCCGGGATAATAGAATCACTGGGGGCAGTCTCGTGAACCTCCTCCTCGGCCTGGTCAGATATCTCGGGCAAGCTACTCGATCCACTGGCCTGCGGGTGCATCTTCGTCATCCTGGAGACGAATTGAAACAAGGAGATCAATATGGCATATGAGAAGATATTATCAAAGAAGGACAGTTAATTTAATACAAGGGGAGTAATCATGATAATCAAAAGATCAAAAGTTTTCCTAGGTGTGATTGAGAAACTCCTATCATATCCTAGGTCCTACATCCTAATCGCAGGCTCGTAATTAGTACTCTAAGTCGAGCACCATTACGAGATCGCACTAATTGCGACACGAGACCTGCGTGGGCCACCACAAAAATGTGTCACGACCCGCACCCTTATGAGGGGGCACGAGCACGTGGGCACCGCCACTGCTAGCTCCCTCTTCTACCTCCCCTCCCTCTCCTCCTCATCGGACTCCTTCCTCATCGCCATCTCCTACTCTGCCACCTTCCCCCTCTGGTACCCCACCTCCCCAACCTCACCGACAGCCGCGACGCCTCCTTCTCCCTCTCCCCCTCCTCCACAACTCCGCCTCCTCAACTCCGCCTCTTATTCTTTGCCTTTGGCTGCCGGCGGCAGGGAGTGGAGTCGGGGCTCGTCATGGGGATGGTGGTGGTACTGGCGGTGGCATCACCATAATGACTTTTTTCAACAGGACTGTAGGCAAAATTATACAGTCCTATAGTATATACAGGACTGTCGAATTTTTCTACAGTTCTATAGTATAGGAGTGTAGGAAAATTTTACACTCCTACAATCCTATAATATATGAGTACAGGAAAATTCTACAGTCCTGTATTATACATGGACTGTAGAATTTTCTACAGTCCTGTTGGCTTTTATACTTAAAATTTGGACTGCCTAAAGTAAACAAAAAATGAGAGACAAATTTGTAAATAAATAAAATTTTTTGGGCTGTCCTTAAATAAAATGTTTAGTGCCTTTTAGAAATCCCCAAATTTTTAAATAAAAATTTGTTATTTGGCAACTAACTTTTTCAAAGTCCCAATAGGTTTGAAGGACGCGTAGACATGAAAGCTGCACCCAATCCCCAGACGCCACGTAAACATATTCTGCGTAGTCTGACGTGGAAGCAAACCGGGTCCTAATCTATAGATCGATTTTAATTACTACAATACCCTGCATGGCATGGTCTCACTACTCTCAAGCCTCGAGGACAATAGTGTAAGTTTAGTCTGTCGAGAAGAACCGGATTTAATTTCCTTCTCGATCTTCTTCTTCTTCCTTCTTTTTCTTCGGTGGACGTCTAATGGCGATTTGATCCGATTTCTGATTCGGAAGAGAGAGAGAGAGTGAGAGAGAGATTTCTGAGTTCGTTTGTTTTCCGCCATGGCCGCTCCCATCTTCTCCGCGCCATTCCAGCCCTACGTATACCAGGTGCGCTTCACTTCATCTTATTCTACACACATCTCGAAAATAAAGGTTTTAGCGGGGGTTTAGAACGGGATCTACGCTTCACGACGAGAGATCGGACACGAGTACGACACGGCACGAGATGGACGCGGCACCGACTGCGGCGCGTTCTAATGTGTTTTTGAGTGCCTGTGTCGTTTATGATACGTGTCGGAGCCGATGGACACGGCAACCCGTTTGGTAGGTGAGTGTTTTTTGAATCGGATGCAGAATTCATAGAATTTTGAATATTTCTGGTTCGAATTACAGAAAATGTGGAATATTTGCACAAAGCAGTCCAGATAAAGTAACTGTAGTATAAGATCATTATAGAGTCGCTGAGAACAACTCAGGGCTATAGAATTACGAAGAGTATTATTGTGACTCCAGAGGTGGAGACAGATTTCAAATCAACAGAGTAGGGATGTTTCAGAAGCCTCTTCTGAAAATGGATGACCAAATGGAGATACTAGAGTTGAGGGAAATGATGGGTTCATCAAATCAACGATCGAAGAATCCTGGTGTCAGAAGTTTTGATTTAGTTCAAATTGAGTGTCTGATATATAATAAATGCTTTTAAATTTAATCTAAGAAACACCCTTTCTTACTGTTAGGGCCAGTTTGGCTAGCCTGTTGGCATTGTTATAAATTTCGGCCGAAGTGCCAGACATGTCGGGTTTGAGAGGAAAAGGACACGAGGCATCTTTATCACTTATGTTGTTTTGGAACGTCGGAAATAGTGGAGTTAGGCTGCACTATTGACTGATAGCCAATATAGTAAAATGATGACAATTTTTAGAAACTTGTCTTAGTGTGTTATGTACCATAATGTGTCAGAACTAGTGTATCTTAATGGCTAAAGTATTGCCGAAACCAACATGCCATTTTTGGATCGTAAGTGGAGGGTCCGAAGCTAGTGAAACTACCGAAATTGATCGACTCAAAAACAGCGAACCCTCCCAAAACTGCCGAAACAATATTCATAAGAACGGTCCAAAACCAATATCTAAGCCAAGTTTTTGAAACTTGGTTTGAGCTCCAAATGGCCTCCAAATGAAATGACAAGCCCTTGATAATGCATGTTCACTTCCTCCCTCATGTATATTAAGATATATTATTATATTTATTGTCTCGAAATTGAGTTTCATCGGTTTTGTCTTAAATGCATATAGTAAATTGACAACTACTTAAATAATAATTTTTTAATGTGCAACATTAGAAGAAGTGTTGGATTATAGTTAAAGATTGTGTTTTATATCCACATCTTGACTATTCAAAATGATTTTTTGACAAGGAGAATGATGTTTTATGAGTTTCCATATAACTGAGGTTGGGAGTCATATAAGGAAAGTTCATGGAAAATATAGAATAAAATGAGCGTCACTGATATTAAGTCGATGGGAGATGTTACACGAAAATAGTTTTTGGTAGACATGCTTTGGTCATCCATAGCACCCATTAAATCTCTGAAAATTTCTTTCTTCGTATGTGCCAGGCGATGGATAGCCCCTTCACATGTAAGGATCCTTTAAAAGGTGTTGTAATCCTATTCTCCACCTTTTAATTAATCATGATTCATGTTGATCACTTTTAAAGGTTTGTCTGTTATACTAAGCCAAAGTGGGAAGAGGAGAGAAATTCTCTCCTTTTCTCTAGGGTCTTAGAGAGAAAATTCTTCTCTTCTTAGGCTATCCACGTCATCCATATCGGGTAGGTATATGCACTCCTTTAGTCCCACATTGGTTATTTACCAATAAGGCTCTCCTATAAATATGTACTCAAACCACATCAATAAATCACCCCACCAAGTAGACTCTCTCTCTTTCTCTCTCTAACATGGTATAAGTGCTAGGCTTATTCCAAACCTAGCTCTCTACCTTCCACTAGAAGTTTCCATTTATAACAATTCCAACAAGAATAAATGCGGAGAGAGAGAGAGAGAGAGAGAGAGAGAGAGAGAGAGAGAGAGAGAGAGAGAGAGAGAACAGTTGTTCAACTGTATACACAACATTTGAAATTCAAAACTCCATAATTAACGGGATACTTGCCCATTAGAATCCTGCTTTGTAATTCTCCATTTTAGTCAAGTCATTCCATCTTAAACCAACAGATTCACTTCCTTCAAAATTTGGATTTCTGATAAATAGTAGATATTATCAAACATCGTTATATTGTATGTAGAAGTAGCAGACTCTTGTTAATATGAAGGGGGCCATTAACTTTGTACTGGCTTTTATTTGCTCACGTTGTTCCTTTGTGGTTAAATAAGCACTAGTGGGTGTTTCATTGTGTTGTGTGACAGAAATGCGCTTGCTACATGATGTATCTTTTAGCTTATCTGCATTATTTGTTACTTCTCTATAATTAAGTAGTAAATTAAATCTTTTGGACTCTCCTGGTGATTATCAATTTGATGAACACAAGCACTTTTGATTATTTTCATATACAAATATTTATTATCAAGTTATCTGTTGCAGAGTACCCAAGCAGCTGTGACCCCTTTTCAGATTTTGGGCGGAGAAGCGCAAGTGGTTCAGGTATGTATACGTGCATTTGATATTTATATAGCATTGTCTTCTAGGTTGTTCGGGTATGTGTTTGCTGATTATTATTTGTATATTTTTTTAATTAAATTTCCAGATCATGTTAAAATCACAAGAGAAGATTACTGCAAAGCCTGGTGAGTGGTCACTGACTGGGATCATCAAATAAAATAGGCTTGTATGGTTTATTAAGTTATGCTTGTTTAGATTGCTCATGTACCCGTTATGTCATTATAGAAGTTGTTATCCATGAAACTACTTTTCCTGTACTGATCTGGGTCTGCCAAATAACATTTAGGTACCATGTGTTATACGTCTGGGTCGATTCAGATGGACAATACATACTTCCCTGAACATGAAGGGGGTGTGTGGCAATGGATTTTCGGGAAGAGTGTGATAAGCACAGTCCTTTTTAATACCGGGTCAGAAGATGGATTTGTTGGAATTGCAGCACCATCTCCTGCAAGAGTACTACCGGTTAGCATATACCTACACATATAATCTAAAATTTCTCCAATTACAGCAATGGTACATTAAATTAATGAACGATCAGAGTTAACTCAAAATTGTTTTCATGGTATCTACTCTACAAATTTTATATTGTCTCCTTTATCACAAAAATAATCGTGCTTTGTACATAAGGATCAGTTATTGAATATTAGATTATTCAAGTTCTTTGGTGTTGTTACTGAAGATGGTTATTGCATTTGTATTCACTGCATTTTCACTGTTTTATTTGTAGATTGATTTGGCAAACTTTGAGGGAGAAATTCTTTGCCAGGTAGAGCTGCTTACTTATTACGCCTGGTTACTGTTGACAAGTGTAATTGGCCTGGCTTTACATTCATAACTGTGCTTTCTGACTGACCTAATTCTACTGGATTGTCATGTATTTATATTATTATGTTATCCTTTCTACACATAATGAGAGATTTAAAGATTGACCTTTTGGAGCATTATTTCACATTACATATTTGGATATCTGATATTCTCAAATACTCAGTTTATGAGATGACCTGCGATCTATCTATCTATCTATATATATATATATATATATATATATAGCAAATGACCTCTAGCTTAGTGGTTAAGGGAGATGCATGCGGCCCGATATATTTGGAACCAGGTAAATTGTTTCTGGAATCGCTCCAGATTCGAACTCCTGACCACTCGGGCCGCATGCATCTCCCTTAACCACTAGGCTAGAGGTCATTTGCTATATATATATATATATATATATATATATATATATATATATATATATATATATATATAGGGATAATGCCAATTATTATGACCATCCTTGTCCTGGGCTACTAGCACCAAGACCCCTCCAATTTAGTTATTCTTGCCCAGCCTGGGTTCAAACCTACTTCCACTCCTCCCCTCCTTACCAATGGTAGCGCTACACTGCAACACCCCCTTGGTGGTCCGGAGCATATTTTATGTTATGTTCTTATGAATTCACACATTATTGCTATATGATTTTCCTATGATGGTCATAATTTTAGTTAGTACTTATTCAATTCATAAGATCTACTATATGTTGTTGTAGGTGACTAACTGTTATATGCAACATATCTTTAACACTAAAATAAGGATAGCTAAATGGTGTTAATCTGACATTGGTTACAATATCACAGACTGTATTTATAATTGCATTATATTATCAAACAGTCTGCTGCAACAGGTACCGGGAAATAAAAGGGAAACTTCAATAGTTAGTGGGCCCTAAATCCATATTAGAGTGTGATTGGTCTTTGGCTGCAGTTCTGTGTTGGTTACGTCATACCTGTTCAAAGGTCCAAGACGTAAAATTATCCAACCCTCTTATATTATATTTTTTATTTTGTACTTACACAGCTGAACTGTCTTGTGTATCAAACAATGGTCACCTGCTGCAGCAAATGGATTGGGATCCCCTAATTCCAATATCTTGTAATGCCTCATAATGCCTAGTAAATATGGAAGAATGCATGAGATATTGGCCAAAAGATATTCCCATATCTCATGCCTTCTTCCATGCTTATTTGGCATTGCGGTGCCTTATGAGGTATTGACATTAGGGGATCCCAATCCGCAGCAGATACCTAGTGATAAAAAGGGACAACTGAATAGTTAGTTGCCCCAAATTCAAACTAGAGTGTGATTGATATTTGGCTGCAGTTCTGTGCTGGTTACATCACACCTGTTCAAAGGTCCAAGATATTAAAATATTCAACCTTTTTAATTTTTTACATTTGCACAGCTAAACTATTTGTGTTTTGTGATTCATCTGATGAGGAGAATCCCACGTTTTCAAATTGGTTGTTGTAGCCAGATGCGTTTCTTTGCTCTCTCAATGGCGTAACAATCACCAGCAACACAGTGGAGCGTAGAGCTCATAATGGTGGGCTTGGTCTAGAGGTAACATATCCGCTTGGATTTCCTGATCTGCATTTCTTGTTTGTTCTGTCTGTGACTTTTCTTTTCAAGTTTGTGTTTATTTACATTTGCTGAATCTCTGCCCTCACTCCACCACCACCACCACCACCACCCCCACCCCCACCCCCACCCCCACCCCCACCCCCACCACCACCACCACCACCACCACATATCACACACGTTTTGCTGCATTCTCATTAGCTATTTATGATATTGGATTTCTTTCAGGTAATTTTAAAACAGAAGCTGGTTGGCCAAGGTCTTGCTTTCCTTGTTGGTGGTGGATCAGGTATGTCTCTCTTTAGTTGGATCTTGAGATATACTGCCTCTGCAATTTTAGATAACTGGGTAAGAAATCTGTAAACTTTTTGCAAAAATTGTCAGTAAAACCTAGTACTGTACTTTGTTTATATTCAATGAAACTTCAATTGCCTTGAAAATCTGAGCCATTAGTCAATTATCACCTGTGAACTTCTTTTAACTGAAAAAGTAGTGATGTATGTAATGAATTATGATCCAACCATTGAATTAAGCATAGGTGGAAAAAATTGTTATATATAGCCGTTTCATTACCTGTTTGGTCCCGGGATGGTTGACAATTAATCAGATTTGGCCAATCATTGCAATTATGCAGCTGCTTGAAAATTCTGTTTATTACTTATTAGGCCAACCGATTAATATACTCAGCTGTTCTGTTGCTGATTGATCCGATTTTTGTTACCCATTACAAGTGGCAAGTAATGGCTGCTTTGTTGTTTTAGATTCAGGATTCCTCTCTATTTATTAGGGCTTTTTGATGGATAATAAGTTAAAAACGTTTAATTTCCTTGAAGACTAGATATCAGCATGACACCTATGTGAAAAATCTACACAATATAGCATGAGTTTTGTTGATTGAAGAGTTTGCTAGTACTCTACAATATTGAGCCCCCTTTAGAGGAAAAACTTTCTGGCGCTATCCTAAGGGGGTACCAGAAAGGAGTTGTGCTCCTTCATAAATGTATGAAGGAGGGACGGGGTAGTGGCACTTAGAAAATCCCAAAAAGGATAGATGGACTATAAAATGATGTAAGTCATCTCTATTCAATGCCGTTCTCTAGCTGTATGTTGCATCGGATCGCTGGCCGAGAACCTCTCATAGCTGGAGTTGTCCATGGTAGCAACACAAGATACGAGAATGATAGGGGATGGAACGCTAAGGCAGACCAAAACCATATTGGATGGTAACGAACGCTAAGCCAGACCAAAACCATAAGGCATGGAACGCTAAGGCAGACCAAAACCATAAGGCATGGAACGCTAAGGCTGACCAAAAACATAAGGTTAGGAACGCTAAGGCTGACCAAAAACATAAGGTTAGGAAAAAAAGTATTCTAAACATAAGGTTAGGAATGCTAAGGCAGACCAAAAACATAAGGTTAGGAATGCTAAGGCTGACCAAAAACATAAGGTTAGGAAAAAAAGTATTCTAAACATAAGGTTAGGAATGCAAAGGCAGACCAAAAACATAAGGTTAGGAATGCTAAGGCAGACCATATCGGAGGCGATGGAAGGCTAAGGCAGACCAAAAACATAAGGTCAGGAACGCTAAGGCAGACCACTTACTTTTGAGATAGGATTTTTCCTTTAAGATAGCCCGATATGATACGGTGGTGAATCCATAGATACATGTTGATGACTTTTTTGGTCTTCTCTTAACTTCAATCCTGGAGTGAGGATGTCATTAATTCTCGAATATGAGCATGTGAACTGGCTTGGTGATTAATTGCTTTATAGATTTTGAATCTTTATCCATTTCCTCTTATTTTGGTTATGTAGCTACCCTGTTATTATTGACACTTTTTGTTATAATAGCCTTAAGGTTGACTAATTTGATCAATATCTTTTATCTAAATAGTTTCCAATTCTAACTTAAAGTTCTGTTTTACCAGTTGTACAGAAAATCCTTGGTGTTGGGGAGGTTCTGGTAGTTGATGCTGCTTGCATTGTTGCTATGACGAGTACTATTGACTCACAAATGAAATACAGCAATCCTGTTAGAAAATTGGTCTTTGGGGTGAGTTTGTGTTGTTCACTATTTAGCAGAGAACATACTTTAGCTATCTCAGTTTTCACTTGTAGAAATGATTTATATTTCCACTTTAGTGAGCTCGGTCACAACTATAAACTTAAATTTGGACCATATCTACAACAGCTGTTATCGTGATGATAAATTGGTAACCATAGAAAATCACATGCAACATTTAAAGATTTTAATGTGATCTCATGTTGTCTTTAAATCTGTAGGAGAGCAGTTTCTAATTTAGCTCTCACGATGTTGGCTTTAAATCTTTAGAAGCAGTTTCTGGTTCAACCATATCTTGAACACAACTATTTGGGTTATTCAAGGGGTCGACTTTCCAGTCATGGGAAAGTCCCATCAACCTTGCCCATATTAATGATGGGAAACTTATTAGTTTCTAAGGTGTAAGCTAAAATCCTGAGAGAAGAAGATTCTCATTTTTCTGTTTATGTCCATCTAATATCCATGAAATGTAAGTTCCAACTATTACGATGCTGATACGGGATTTATTATTATTATGGTGATGACAAATTAATTTCGTTTTTAGTTGGGGGCGTTAAGTTGCGAAATACTTAGTTTTTTGGAATACAATTTCCCTACTATTCATGCTGCCAAATTCTGAAGAATCCCAACTGTTACCATCTGTTGTAGAGATCAGAATTTTGTCTTATAATGGAATCTTTGGAGGGGGGGTAATTGTGGAAGAGTTAATTTTATGGATTATTATTCAAGCTGCTAAACCCTGAAGAATTCCAATCACTACAATATGTTCTAGTGTGTATCATATATGTATATGGCTTTGCCAAAGGTTATTTGTTTCACCCAAGCAATCGATCTTTATCTTCGAGTACGTGCACTGGAAAAATGCATAGTATAATGCAGATGACTTAAATAATATATTTGCTGTTGATTGGACATTTACATAAAACCCTGTTGTTTGCTCTGAAGAAGTTTCCTCCTTCCAGTTTTCACAAAAATAAATGGGAGTGGTTAATTCATGTATGAGTGGTTAATTCATATCTTTTATTTGATGGAGCATCAATATCTGTTATTTGGGATTGATAGTCCTTTACTGTTATGTCACAGGTTGACAACCAGTTGACGACTACTTTAACTGGACCAGGTGTTGTCTTTATTCAAAGTTTACCCTTCCATCGACTTTCTCAGCGTATAGCCAGGCAAGATTTTCAATTCTTATAGGCCTTTGTTTTTTTATAGTATCTCCTTTCCGTACGTGCTTTATGTGGTAATTAGTTCCAGCATCCAATTTATCTCTACTAATATAATGTGGCTTGGAAACAGCTCAAAATTGAGCCGTCTAAGCCGTTTGTAAATCCTCCATTAATTAATAAGATTTTTTTTTTTACATAAGTTAATAATTCTAAAAGTAACTTTCTCTCCTTTCTTCCATAACCGAAAACCCTCTATTTTCTAAACATATATCTATAACAAATTATAAAAAAATATGAACAAATCTATAACAAATTCTAATTAAAATATAAACAGATATATAATAAATCTTAATTCAAATATATTCAAATATTTAAAATGTTTTTCAATAATATCAGAAAGAAAAAAAAATTTATTTTACGTGTAACGCACATGAATTTACTAGTTGTTAAAACTATTTATCACTAAAACGTGATCAACTTTGTTTAGCTTTAACATAGAAAGATTACAAAAAGTGTTTCGAGGAGAGTTTACAATGAAATATCCTACGAAATTGATTCTGGAGAAGTGTTTCGATGGAAGTCTGGTCAGCGCACAATCACTTTCTTCCGTTGATGATCCGATAACAAGACTAGGTTCTCTTCCTGCCTTTGCGTAGTCCTCTGGCGTGGTGTCGACCTTTTGGCGTAGCCTGGGACATAGTAGTCCTAGGAAGGATTGGGAAAGCTTGTGACCGATCCTTCTCAAAAGAAGCTAAAAAGGCTAAGAACCATCGAGGAAGACTCGTGCGCAGGGGCGGCCTTGGTCCAGGACAGGCTGGCCGACGGTCCAGGGCCCAAAATTTTTAGGGGCAACAACATGCACATATATAGAATAGAATGAGGATGTACTATGGGCCAATCCTAACTCAAAGGAGTTGTGGTGTAATGGTTATCATGTTAGCCTTACATACTAGAGATCCTTAGTTCAAATCTCGGTGGCAACAACATTTTTGTTATATTTCTTTACTTATTTTTTTTCACATTATATAGGGGTCCTATTGTGGAAGTTTGCCTCTCTGTAAGCTCATGGCCGGCCTTTCTCCTTCGGGGAAGCTCTCCAACTGGTCGACGTTTAGGACCGACCTTCGGATGACTAGTAGTCGGGTGCTTACGAACAATCGGGAACGATTGGGACCGTCGTTCTCCAAAGAAGCCTAAGGGGACTAAGAGTCGAGGAGCTCTTGGAGCTAAAGCCAAAAGGCTAAGAATGAGAAACCCTCGGGATCTCTTCTACTACTAGAAGGAGAAATCTTCATTTAGCCCAGTAATAGACTATTCATAGCACCATCAGGACATCATCGTCCCCTGAAATCCTGTAATGGGATTAATTGTCATCACTGCCAATACGACAAGATTACAAGCTTGCGGCGAGGCGAGGCTATCTTGTTGAACGACGAGGCTAGCATACTAGCCAAACATGCTATGACAGCCTGATTTGTCAGTATGTACAACTAAATTTTAGGGAGCACGACTCCCTAAAATCCCTACTCAACTCAAGTAAGTTTAGCGTGGTTAGTGTCCGATGATGCTATTTAGTCGTTTAACGAGGCTAAGCCTACGATGAGGCTAACATGCAAGGCTATTGACATGCTAGCCTGTCCAGTAATGGGATTATCCTACTAGCCTGCAAGGCTACAAGCCTAAGTGAGGCTAGCGACATGCTAGGGAGTTGTCTTTTTAAAGTATTAATATAGTTCCTTTCAAAGTTTTCGATGATCCATAATGAGCTGGTTCGAATTTGATAATACTTTGAATTCTTCAGGTGTATTGACCCTTTTGAAGCAATCTGTTGACTTGCAGGCTGCAACGCAAGTGACTTGACTGCTCGTTAATCTATTGGGGTGATTGGAATATGATCATCATTAATTTGTCGGGGTAATTGGAATGTTGTATGCCTTTGAAAACTTGCCTCGCCCTTTAAGGCGACCTGCGGGACGTCTTGAGGGCTATGTTGTATTGGGCGCTAGGCGAGGCGAGGCGAGGCGACAGCCTACCCGCCTCGCCTAGGCGCGCCTAGGCGCCGCCTAGGCGTCCGCCCAGGTCATAGATGATTGTGTACTGGAAAAAAAATGCAATATAGCAGACAGTGCAGTTATGTACTTATGTATAATTTATATACTTGTAAAAGTATAAGATATTAAGCAGCAACAATATAACAGTATAAAGAACAATTGATTTGTCAAGAATAGTTGATAACTAATATACACAATTAACATTAACGTGAACAGTTGATAAATTTGTATGTACTTATAACAATATAAGATATTACGATGCCTTCTCCGCCTTTCACTTCCCCTGGTCGACCCTAGGCGTCCGCCTAGGCGCCCATCGCCAGACACGGAGATAATTTCTCCTAGTCGAGGCGCCCTCCCCTCAACCTAGACGCCTAGGCCGCCTAGGCGCGCCTAGGCGTCGCCTGTAACAACGTAGCTTGAGGGTGAAGCCGCTAGTGGCTGTAGAACCTACGAGTCATGCTACTGCCAGGCATGGAGATGGTACTCCGTTGAATGATCCTCGGGTCCTCCCATGTTGGGGATTTGCCTGATGGCGTGAAGATAGTGTTCTAGAGAATGATCTCCTGAGAGAGCTATTTGTGGATATGGTGCTCTGGTTAGCTCTTGAAAGAACCAGATGCATGGAATTGGTGCTCCCTTTAGCTCGTGAGAGAGCTATAAAAAGGTCACTACCAGAGGTGTAATGTTAAAGGTGGTAGGAAAATAGTCGACTATCAGAGGTATAATACTGGATGTGATAGACCATGACTCGAGGTCGGATATGATCTGGGAACTTGCCTATTCAGAGGTGATATACTAGACATGATAGTCTAAGAAGCAGTATGCTCGAAATCCGCTATTAGAGGTTGTTTTGTTGGGCTTGATAGCATTGGGTATCGAGATTGCATTTGATCTAGTAACCCATCTGTTCAGATGTGTAAAACTAGACACAACATACTAAGAAGCACCATAATCAAAATCAACTATCATAGGTTTAATATTAACGTATTACAACTCTAAATTGGATTTGATCTAGGAACTTGTTGTCTAGAGCTGTAAAACGGGACATGACAGACTAAGAAAGGCTTGAAATCCGCTATCAGACTTGATAGAATTGTGAGTCTACGGGTGTCACGTCCCAGAACCAGAATACTGGAGAGCGAGGGGTGGACATAGGCCAGTTACGCTATACGAAGTACTCTAGTACCCTATATAACGTTCATGGCTGTTTAGAGAAGTGAGGAACAAGTCTATTAAGCTACCGACGTCATCCTAGGATCTACAAATCCAATATATTAATCCATACAAACAAGTAAATGACAAGAATAGTTACATATGAAAAGTTGTAAGGCGTCCCAAACGCTGAGATATACATGATCATGAAGCTAGTATAAAGAAATATAATACTAACAGAGTATCTAATATAGTACATGACCGTATAGCGAACGACCGTTTAGAATATACAATCACGTCTAGGAACATGCTCTCAAGTACAAGGGTTAATTACTTGTCCTGGTCTAAACGCCAGAAATGAAATACATAATATGTAAGTAGAAGATAAGAAAACAAATCACTCGCGTTTCGGTACCGCAATCCTCCGAGTAGGGCCATCCGTGGAAGAACCACTAAATGCTCGGCGCTACTGAGAGACCTAGCCATGCAAAACCAATGGGATCAATCCCAAATATTAAGTACAACAAGTAAAGCTTGAAGAGAAGGAAAAAACCAATTATAAAACAGAAAAAGCATAGCATGAAATCTCAGACAAAGAACCAAAAACCACCTCTACACCAAACAAGGACAAGAGGTAGGTCTCTATGCTCGGGACAATGCTACATTTCAAAGTCTAATACTAGCCTGCATAGCAGACTAAGATATGTGGTCTATCATCGAGACACTAGTCCATCCCTACACCAAACAAGAACAAGATGTGGATAACTACGTCGGGAGAGCGTTGCGTACCAAAGTCTACTAAGAAGCAACAACAATAATACATGAAATAATTATATAGTAATAGGTGATGTAATTATGCAACCAATCAATTCATACGGCTTGCTATATTAATATTTGGGTTATCCCAATCACAATGTAAATAAAGATTCGTCAATCGTGTGCTGTTGAAGGAGGACTGGCCAGACCATATATATATATATAATCAATAACAGTCTACGGTACCCCTCGCAAGACGGTCATCGGATCGATAACCGTATGAATAACAGTTCCAACTCTCCTATAACACAAACATTGGTTGGTAACAGTAATAATAACACATAGTACACACCACAAGGTGGATGATATACCATATTTGATGGTTGGCCAATATAAAATGCACGAAATCGAAATCTTTTTTCTCCCAATGATCTATGTGATTTAAATTAGTTAATTAAACCTATCATATCATATGGAACCCGTGTCGTGGACACACTACCATCCATCCTAGATGTCGTACTGAAATATGGGTAAGTCGGGTGTGAATCTGAATTGGCCTTAAGGACGCCAATCTAGATTTCTCCTGAACGTAGATGTAACAAACTACAAACAATCATATTCCTAATCCATGTAAACAATATATACATATATATAATAATGATGTCAGTAAACGTGGGCACCTCAGTACTACATGTAACAAGGGCATCTAAATAATGCTAGTACCCAATAGGTTATCCTGGTATAGAATATTTTAGATACAGTGTAGTCGGGTCAAGAAACATGGAACAATCTGGTACAATCATCTATATGGAGTGGACATCCTCAAGTATTTACCTCGACGCATCCATCCTCAAGTGGACACCTCAACTAAATTATATTACTAGTATCAAGTTCTAGGAGTACCACTCCATCTAACAAACATGCTAGAAAATAGAATCAACCAAGTATTGATGAGTTGGAAAATTCAATTCAAAATATTCAAAATCTATCCTTAATTATCTCAAGGTATGACTATCTAGGCAACTCAATAATCATACTAAGTCTATGGGCTAATAGGACTAGGGATCAACAAGACTAGTCGGGTATTAATATATCGTAATGTCAATTCAAGGTCATAGGGAGATCCGGTCCAAATCCTCTAAAAATCCTCATATAACTTCAATATTTTAGTAAATTTGAAACCTCAAATGGAATATAGCTGACAAAGGTTAGTTTGAACTCAATCAGTTTAGTATACCTCAAGAAATTTGGAATTTATCCCCTATAAACAGTGAAATCCCTTAAACGTCGACCATATCTCAATTCCTTGACATAGGTTATGCTATAGGCTATAAAGGGATATGAACTAAGTAATACCTACTAAGAATACACACAATATATGAAAACAAATAGCCATAAAACTTGTTTAAAGTACATGGCAGTAAGCTCAAAAAATCGTGAAGAAACGAAGTCGAAGTCGACGAAAACCAAACTCGAAATGGCCCAAAACCATGCTGATTTCAGCCAGGATATTATACTGACAGTATACAATCCTATATTGTCAGTACTCCACTAGGCTCGAAAGGTAGCACTATCGCCAGTTTTATGGTCGGGACTGACGGAACTATTAGTTTTTCCAAACTCAGAGGTTACAAGGAGTTTCATTAAAATATCCAAAAAATTGGGGTTTCGGTGTAAAGATTTGGAACTTGAAAAAATTGTTCTAAATCAATTGAAATCACTAGCATGTCTTGGCATTAGTGGCCCATAAGCATAGACCTAAATAAGAAATTAGATATGAGGCAAAACCTCCATTTTAAGCAAGGTGTAACTTGCCTAAGGACACGACTGGGAAAGAATGAAGGCCGGTCTTCAAATCCACCATCAAGCTGGGTTCAATAACCATAGGCCAAACCTCAACTTAGGCTCCATGAAGAAGAAATGAAGAGGAGATGAAGAGAGGAGGAGAGATTGGGTTCTGCAGAGTGATCGGGAGAAATAATAGAAGTGGGGAGAGAGAAAGGGATTATATGCTAACTACACCATTGTATATATGCCATGTCATCAATCCATGGCCCTATCCAATCAAAACCCTCCACCAAAGATACAATGTACCAATGGGTAAAAGGATAGCCTAGTTGACTCTTTTGACTGGCTTATAACAATTCTAGTGGTATATCCTGGTTCATGAAATCTTAAATTTGAGATTTCTCGGATAAGTCGTTCTATGTAAGGGTTCTAGCACGGGTCCATAGTATTTTCAAGGGTCTTTAGGGGTCTAGGATAGTCTGCTAACTAAATTATCTTGCCAAGAAATTCGAATTCCAGATTAAGTTGCATAATTCTAATTATTACATTTTAGAATTATCAAGCGGTATATCATCGATATATACCTGGTTCATGAAATCTTAAATTTGATATTTCTCGAGTAAATCGTTCTATGTAAGGGTCCTAGCACGGATAATCGTAAATTTGATATTTCTCGAGTAAATCGTTCTATGTAAGGGTCCTAGCACGGATCCATAGTATTTCCAAGGGTCTCTAGGGGTCTAGAGTAGTCTGGCAACTAAATTATCTTGCCGAGAAATTCGAAATCCAAATTAAGTTGCACAATTCTAATTATTACATTTTAAACATGACAATTATCCTACGGTGATTTGTCCGTACGGTTCTTGAGACATTCAAAAAATCCAAGACTACATTGTCAGGAATAAACAAGATGTATTGGTCCAGTATTAGGTACACAAAGTACATGGTACACGATACAATGTCAATAAAAATACATAAAAGATACATAAAAGAAAAATATTATATCAAAATACCAGCAAAATACGAATATTTGGAAGGGAGACTGAAACTATGATGAACTGTCAGAGGTAATCATTAACGTGATAGATTAATCCACTGGGGATTATCAGAAGTTTGTCAGAGGTATTCTTAACGTGACAAAGATTGGAAATTCTAGCCCGTCTGAGAGGTACGAATTCCTCACCCTGCCAGATATACTGCTAACATGTAGATATGTGTTCCTAATCCTGATGGGGATAGAGAAATGAGTTATCAGAGGTGCAATGTTAGACGTAATAGTATGTAAATCTATTGGGGATTAATTGTCAGAGGAATAATCTTAACTTGACAAAAAATTACTAACCTTGATGTGGAATAGAAATAAAAAATTCCTTAGGGGAATGATTACACTTGGGAGTGACATGGCTATCAGAGGTAATCATTAACGCAATAGCTAAATAATGATTGACAATTCTTATTGGGAGAACATATAGCATAAAAGTTCATAATCTTCACAGAGAAGAGTAGGCAAATTGCTAATCAGATTAGTTGGAGAATGCTCATCTAAAAAAAATTCCTATAAAAAGGATAATTTGCTAGAGGTAATTAATAACATGGCAAGAAACTTTGTTGGGAAGTAAGCAAACACTATTGGGGATGAATTGCTTATGTTAAAGTGGGTAATCTTCTTGAGGAGAATTATATGACTATATCGTGGAAGTTTGGATGACTTCCTAGTGGATAGAAGTGATCTTTATCGGGGAGATAGTTTGTGATATCTCTTCTTGAGAGAGAATCGTCAGTAGTAGTGATTAACATGACTACGAGGTAATCTCAACCGAGGAGGTTAAATGATGACATCTCTCTTGGAGAGATAACCATCAAAGGTAGTGATTAACGTGACGATGGTGGAAAATCTTTGTTGGGAAGACATTAATGAGAAACTTTGTTGTGCATATAAGGTACTCTCAGCTAGTGAGATTAACGTTACTCTGATGGGGAGGTTTTGTGACTCCGTTGGAGATCGTAAGTACTCTTGCCAGGTTGACAGTGGAAAGTATTCTCCATTGGAAAGCTGATCTTTGCTGGAGAGATGATCGCAATAGGTAATGATTAACATGATGAATGTGGGTTTTAATTCCAGTGTAGAGTTAGTTGCAGGAATTCTATTGGGGAGGTATGGTATTAACATGATTATAGGTCGTTAGACAACATCTTTGTCCTCCTCTGAATCTTCATCGTTGCCGTTGTCGGAAGATTGAGGCGTGTCACGATAAGACCTTCGAGATGTTTGCTCGGCTATCTTGGCTTGTTCGACAAGCTCCTTCCAGGTATGGGCTTTAACAGCACCCACATAAACTTCCACCTCATCTAGGAGGTTATGCCTGCATATTTGCAACAACATTGGCAAAGGCATGCCGGTTGGGCATTGAAGAGCAAGGTTGCGAAATCTCTCTGTGCTTGATGTATTCTTCTTGTGTCGTGGAAATAAGTTTGACCATAGTTACCTCGATGTCATCCTCATGTAATATGGAGAGGAAGCGAGTCTTGAGGTTGAGTTAAGAAGTGATAGAGCATGTTGGAAGGCTTCTGAACCAGTCAAAATCAACTCCGTTGAGGGTGCCAATGAACAGTCTGGTCATCGTGGCATCTATCACATTACCAGTTCGAAACCGAAAGTAATAAATGTGCTGGCTTGGCGAGGCCTTGTGGTCGTACGAGTGCAAGTTGGCGGCTTGAACTTGGAAGGATATGGGATTGCATTCCTTTCCGATGGGTACGGTCGAACCCCCACTTTCTTTATCTTGTTCCTTTGAGCAAGGGATGCAAGTTGGTCCTGGATTCCTCTCTGGGCTTCAACATTAGCAACAAGTATAACTGGTGTTCCCTTCTCAGGATTGTATCTGCGAGGGACCTCTTCGTTTTCATTATTTTGTCGAGACATGAGCTAGCTTATCATCCACTTGATCTTTTTGAGGATCGTCCGTTGCTCCCTAGTTGCCTGCTCTAGAGTTTCCATGCGTCGAATGAGGTCCGAAGAACCACCCTTAGTCATGTGGACAAATTCTTCTCCTATTTGGATGGAGTTGCAGGTGTCAGAGGAGGCATAAGTAGAATTTTCCTTCTCTGACTATCGGGTAGGCTAATTCCGCATAGCAGACTAGGAAGCTCTCTGTGTCGGCGATATCTACTCGTAATCATAGGGTATCGCCTTCCAAGACCGGGCGCCCTGGAAATGGCTATCATGTCGGGTCAAGATTTGTCCCAAGTCGGGGTTGGTCCGATGAGTCTAATCCGTAGAAAGTTGGGGGATCCACTACACTATATCTTCGTGTTTGAGACCTGTGCGCTTCTCGGCTTTTCATGTTGACAAACCGCAGGAAGGTCTTGAACTTTCCAAGATTCCCTCTTTAGAGATTCGAGTTTCGTAAAATGCTTATCCACAGCTACAGATGACTGAAAGGCAATAGACAGTTGATCGAGAATGGACTGTCTATGCAGCGAGCAACTACCAGAGTAGTTTGCTAGGATCAACCCCCAACAATAATGGTGGACACGATGTACTATGACTACTGTCACATGATGGTAGTAGGCTCTCGTCCACACAAAGGTGGAGAGGAGTTAGCTTTTAAATAAGCTATTGTAGCCTCGTCGTAGGCGTTGGTATTAGTCAAAGTTTGCAGTTCGTCCGATACAGCCGATACCGATACGGTTTGGCATGTTCCGATCCGATATCGACCAATACCGACATTGGCAGTCTCTTTTTTAGTCAATTAGGCAAAAAAATTGAACGAAAAAGACTAACAAGCAAAGATGTAAAAGCATAGTAAGGTTGTAAAATATGTAAATGAAAACTTATCTATCGTAGGTAAACCAATCATCAATGGTGACTATTATTTCATTCACTTTGAAAACTACTATGAAACAATAGAGAAAATACTTAAATTATGTCTAAAATTTTAAAATATTTTCTCTAAATTTATTAATTATTATTCGCTTTCCGATACAAAAAAAAATCGATACTCCGATCCGAAACTGCCAATACTGTCTATACCGCCGATATCGATACTCATAGGAAGGGTCCAATACCGATATCGCGAACATTGTTATTAGCATCGTTGTAGGTTGTGGCATTAGCCTCGTCGTAGACGTCGATATTAGCCTCACTATAGACGTTGGCATTAGCCTCTCATGAAGCTTTGGCAGTAGCTCAGTGGATGCGTTAGCTCCTTTGGATGCTACTGTTGTAGCTCCGCAACATGCTTTGACAGTTTGGACAGAAGATAGCTAGAACTTACCCTTGAAGAAGACTTTTAGCAACAACCTCACCATAGGGGTTGGCTCTCCGCACGAGTTGTCGTGGGCTTTAACTCCACTGCAGAAGTTAGCTTCACAGTATGCAGGCGTTTTAGTCCCACACACTCCGCTGGAGGAGCTAGCCTCACTGTAGGCAGCAAATGTAGCTTGTCATATGTTGTTATGGACTTGTCCTTGTAGAATGTTGCTTCTTTAGCATTGCAAGAGCTTTTGTTGGCCTTAGCCTCGCTGTAGGATGGCGTATTAGTTTCAGAGGAGCTGTTTTGTGCTTCAACTTTGCTCCACAGGAGTTGTTGTTGCACTTTAGTTCATTGCAGGAGTTAGCCTAGCTATAGGCTAGTGTATTAGCTCCGCAAGAGCTGTTTCATGCTTCAACTCAACTGTGGGAGTTAGCCTCGCCTTAGGCGACAATTTTAGCTTTATAGGAGCTGTTGTTGCACTTAACTCTATTGTGGTAGTTAGCCTGCCATAGACGGTGGTAGCTTCACCAGAAGTTAAGTTGGCAGTAAACCCGAGGGTCTTGTTGTCAGATTGTGACACGACCTTCTCATTGATATAGAAGAAAATTCCCAACAAAGTTGCCGATTTGTTAAAAATCAAAGCGATGGAATGATAACTTTAATATTTGTAGAAAATTACAAAAAATGCTCTCGAAAGAGTTTGACAATAAAAACGTGATAAACTTTTTTTAACGTAGGAAGATTGCAAAGAGCTCTTTGGAAAGCGTCTATAACGAAAGCTCCTATGAAGTTGATTCTAGGAAAGTATGTTGTTGGAAGTCTAGTTAACATGAGTACTTTGTCCGTTGACTATCCGATGAAGAGACCGGGTCTCCTCCTGCCTTTGGGTAGTCTTCTGGTGTGGTGTCGACCTTCTGGCATGGCCTGCGCTGTAGAAGCCCTAGAAAGGATCGGAGACACTTGGGACCGATCATTCTCGGGAGAAGCCAAGAACGCTAAGAACCGTCAAGAAAGACTCCTACGAGGAAGCTCTCCAACAGGTCGGTGTTGTCGTCACAAATTAAAGGGGAGAAAAGTTTTATTAACTTTTGCCTTTATGGATTACAAACAAAAAGTACAATAAGAACCCGAACAACGAGGGTTCGTAGTACAAGATAAGATCTGGAGAAGTGTGACGATGGAGATCGAGTACTGTAGTGACTCCTTTACTCCGTTGACGATCGACTACCAAAGGCCTTTCTCTTTCATATGCTCTCTTTTGTGTCCTCTGTCTCTCCGTGTGTCTGTCTTCTCTTGTTGAGGAAGGAGATGCGCCTCTATTTATAGCAATTCTGAGGCGGTGATTGGATGTGTGATCAACTGCGGGATCTATGACACAATCCGGATTGTTAAGGTATTTGCTATAGCTGTTTAACCGTAAAGCCTGGTCAAGTTGACACGTGACTTTGATTGGAGGAGATCCGCTGCAGAGATCCTGAAGGCTCTGTTATGGAAGTTAGTATAAAGCACTTACCAATTACAGCTACTAATAGTATGGCCCGATCATGGTGACACGTGGCTCATACTATGTTTTGGAAAGGTTTCCAGTTAAATAGGATGGTTATAACGCACACGCCATTAACGCAAGATCATCATCAAGATTATATGTCCGATCGGTTTGACACGTGGCACATACTGAGATATGGAAGGATCTCTTTCTTTAATGGGGCGATTAATAACACACACGCTATTAATGTGGGATTTAAATCACCTAGCAGTTTAATTGGATGGCCTGGTTGATTGGACACGTGGCACATACCAAGATTTGAGAAAACTGTTTCCTGGAGATGAAGATTTAGTCGCATGGATCCTGCCGCATGAGGACTTTCAGGAGTACTGCCGCATGAAGTCTTGGCCACATGGGGGCTTTCGGGAGTACTATTGCATGAAGTCTTGGCCGCATGGAGACTTTCGGGAGTACTGCCGTAGTAGGAGAGTGTACACGTGGCACTGTACCGCTGTCTTTGTATGGGATGCTTGAAGCATCATAGGAAGGACTGCTAGGGGAGCCACATGGAGAGCTGCGAATTGGTTTGCAGCCGCTTAGCCGCATGACCCGATGTGGTTCGAACTGAGTGGACCTTTAGTGATTTTTTATGCTTCTACAAGACCTCCTTCAAAGTTTTCAAACTTGGAATAAGTTTGGAACACTTTGAATAAAAACATAGACGCATAGAGTTTGGGCTGTCTGGGCTTGTCCGTTAGACTGCTGATGATGTCGTCAGTTATGGCACAGGAAACGCTGCCAGACTGTCGGACTTTTAATGATAACTGCTGCATTCTAAGAGATTTTGCCTCGGGCTTCCATTCGTCGCTATTTGGGAGATTTGAATCATGCTTTGAGGAGATTGAAGCGTAGATTCATCAATAGAACTTTTTCATCTCCCTACGCGTTAAACTGGTGTATATTTCTTCTATAAATTCAAAAGGGTCGTTACTTCCTTGGTTCTTCACCATGGCTCCAAAGAGAACTTCTCGCCGCAAGCGTCTCCGAACGTCAAGGAGGGTAGAGCCGTCTGCTACGAGTTCGGTTGCCTCTGCTTCGGGGCCAGTAGTGGTTCCTCCTCCGTCGTTCTCTTCTGACTCGAGGAAGAGGAAGTTGGAGGAGAGGAAGTTGGCGCCTGCCGACCATCTTCTCACCATCCTTGGCCTATCCTTGGGCGACATCGCTTGCCCTCTGAGTACGACGCTGGGTCTTGATTTTCTTCCCCTGGATCCAGAGGAGGAGTCGACGGAAGTGGTGGAGGCCTTTCGTCTGTTCCATTCCTCTGGCATTCAGTCTCTCCAGGACATCACGGATGACGTCGACGACTTCGACTGTCCCTCCCCCTGGCTTTTTTTCCCCTTTGATTTGTTAGTCCTTTGTGGTCATATTTTGTAATCCTCCTTCCCTTATCAATAAAGTATTTCCTTCTTTTAGCACATATTGTTTGGTTGATCACCCAGAGCTAACTGCTCGGCTGTGCATTATGTCACTAGGCCCTCCCTTTTTGAGGATTTTTTTGTTAAGAGGGATGTTTGGTGGTGAACTCCTATGGCGTATCTAAGACTAGGTACGGGTAGCAAAGGGGGGATAAGAAGTACTATCAGGGACCACGTGAGTATGATAGTGGAATCAGGGAATGTCTTGCTCAGAGGTGATATGGACATGACGGGTACTTCCCTTTGTAGTCGCGGTTTGGAACACCATGGTCGAAACAACTGGTGATAGGATAGATATTCGTTCAGAGGTAATATGGACATGGCGAGTAGGTACCCTCGGTTTGGAAAATAATCTAGAGGTGATGTAGACATGATTATTTTCTGGAAGACGGCTAGACGGTTAGTTCAGAGGTAATATGGACGTGAACTATGCAAGGTTGTAAAAGACGTTAGGCGTTAGGCGGGCAACTACCCATAGTCTAGTGCCTAGGCCTAGGCGGCCTTCTAATATTAGGTGGTCGCCGCATATAAAAATAATAATTTAGGAATTAAAAATATGCTTTAGTAAATATTATACCCCAAATTCAAAGCCTCTTATAATAACTAAACATAGTCAAATTCATAGTACAAGACTACAAGTTCAAACATAATTCAAATAGTTAACACTAACAAAATATAACAATACAAACTAACAATATCTACTCTCTTTCATCTAAGTGTCCGTCGGCACGGACCC
Source organism: Iris pallida (assembly GCA_029216955.1). Classification (NCBI taxonomy): domain Eukaryota; kingdom Viridiplantae; phylum Streptophyta; class Magnoliopsida; order Asparagales; family Iridaceae; genus Iris; species Iris pallida. The sequence goes on along the minus strand of JANAVB010036420.1, from coordinate 7,042,093 downwards.
CACTTCTTCATTTTCATAATCAACAAAAAGTGTAGAAGGATCATCATATTCACACTCAACATCCTCATCTCCTCCATCTTCGGTGCCATCATCCGATTCAACATCTTGTTCTGGTACGACAATTCTGCTACTTCTTCTAGGTTGTAAGTAGTCGTCCGCATCCGATGCTTGTGCAACCATTGCCCAAGTAAGTCCCAAGTGTGGTCTACTATCATCTTCATCATCATCACCACCCTCTACCACCCATCCTTGAGCATGTGTTGGCTCACTAGAATGTAGCACATCATTAGACACCTCTTTTTGATTCTTGTTTATGAGTTTTGCATTGAATTGCACGTAGACTAGATTGTTCAACCTTTCCACATCTAGCCTATTTCTTTTCTTTGTATGTATCTATATGAAAAAATAAAACAAAGTTAGATATGTATTTTATTATTGAAACTAATAACTAAGTAGTAAGTATTATGAACCTATGATTATATTATTACTTACCCCCTCAAATGTGCTCCAATTTCTCTCACATCTGGAAGAACTTGTAGTTAAAGCTATAATTTTTTTTTTTGCAATTCTCAACAAATTGGGGGTATAACCTACACAGTTTGACCACCAAAGTACTATTGATTAAAATAAATTGCAAATATTAGCAAATAGAAATTCAATTTCAATGAAACATAAGTCAAACATTATTAAATAATTATATAGTTATACCTGGATTATACTTGTCATCATTGTTCATACATCCTTTCAATGCCAAAGGTCTTTCAAATGAACCATCTTTCATCTTGTATTTTTCCAACTCCTCATTCATGATTTGATCTTGCATGTCCAAATCATCGAGGAAGAAAGTTTCAACACATTGTATAAGGCCATCATTAAGTGTTGGATCATCAAAGCTACTAGTATCCTTATATACATAATAAGGATTCAACAAGCAGCCCGCCAAATGCAAAGGGCTATCAAGGCGACCTGCGGCTTTCGAATCAATGATTTCAATAATCGGCCTATAGCTTACCTCATTATTCTGAAACACAGTCTTTACTTGTTCTCTTACTTGCTTAAGCTCCCCGTAAATAAATTCCATTGATGGCTTTTTATCTCCATCGGTCAATCTAAGTAACTTGACTAATGGAGCAAACAATCGCAAGCATAGTGCTACACCAGACCAAAAGCTTGCACTGATCACAATGGCATAGCCTTTCTTTCCTTTTGTGGTACCATGACACAATTTGCTTGATTCCCAATCAGAAGAACCCACCGTTGCATGAAATTGATGCTTCTTCTCAAACAAACTTTGCAAAACCAAGAATGCCGTTGCAAACCGAGTCACACCCGGTCTCATTATGTTACGTCTTTTTGTATATTTTCTCATCATAGCCAATGTCCTATGATGGAAATAAATGAACACTGTAAATGCCTTTGCTTTCTCGATCACATATCTGAACTTAGGTATTTTAGCAATCCCTTCAAGCATAAGATATATTGTGTGAGTGGCACACGAGGTCCAAAAAATAGTAGGCCTCTTCTCCTTCAATAACTTGGCGGCCGCTATGTTATTCGACGCATTATCCGTCACAACTTGAACTACACTTTTGGGCCCAATTTTTTCAATGCACTTGTCAACATAATGGAATATATATTTTCCAGTGTGCGCATCTGTTGAAGCTTCTTGTGAAGAATGAAAACTTGTACCTTAAGGAAAGAATAAAAACAATCAGTCCTTGAGCAAAAAATATTTTACCATTAATACTTATATATGTTCATAATTCATACCTTCTATATAATTGATGCACATGTTCATGATACTCCTCCTTTTACGGTCGATCCAAGCGTCGATCATAATTGAACTACTATTTTTAGCCCATTATTCTTCGTGCTTTTTGAGTGATTCTTTAGTTTTTTCTCTCTTTCTTCAAAAGTGGTTCCCTCAACATATATTGGCTTGACTTTCGATAACCTGGACCGAATTGACCAATAGCTTCAATGAACCGGTCGAAGCTATCAAGGGTAATAGCATTGAAAGGTATGTCTGCCTCATACACCCACTTAGCCGAATATTGATGCACAACTTCCGTCTTTTCCTTGAATAATGCCTCATTCATATTTTGTTGTCTTAGTCTGTTTATCGGATTTGTCCCACTATCGGGATTGATAGATGTAGCCCATTTGTCCATAGTTCCAAGAAAATGTGGTCTTTTTTTTGATCCCACAATTTTAATTTCTTCTTCTGCATCATTCTCATCAATTTGTACCTCTTTCCTTATGATTTCCTCTTATTTTTTCTTCTCCTTCTTCTTGACTTTGCCAGCTTCAATAGCCGCCTTACATTTATCTTGATCTTCTTTCGTAGATCTTGGACATGAGGCCACATTCCCCTTAATACGTCCTACATGTTGGTTAAGCCTATAAATCCCTCCAGAGCAAATTTTGCCACATAAATTGCATTTTAATTTGTCTAGATTTGTAGGACCAACCAATGCACCATACTCCCATCCAATATCAGTAGAGGAACGCCTAAGCACCGATGAACTTGAAACGTTGACGTTGTCAGAGGATGCCGTATTAGATCCACTTTCAGACATTTTTTCTATTTCACATAAAATACATATAAATTAGTTCTCAGTCAATTTTTTTCTATTTCACTTAATTTTGTAATGAAAAGTATTTTTTTTTGTTAAACAGATCAGAAAATATAGTGTTGCTGCCAACAAAAATATAGAAAGAAAAAGAAAAAACAATAGCAGTATATATTCGGCCAACAAAAGTTGGCAGAATAAAAAAACAGCAGAAGAAGAAAAAGAAGCAGAAGAAAAAGAAGCAAAAGAAGAAAAAGAAGCAGGAAAAAAAAGCAGAAGAAGAAAAAGAAGCAGAAGAAAAAGAAAAAGAAGAAAAAGAAGCAGAAGAAGAAGTAAGAAGACTCACCTACACCTGCTTCCGTTGCTGCTGCTCTCTCCGCCTACTGCTGCTACTGCTCGATCTCTTGCTGCCGTTGCTGCTGATCTCTTGCTACTGCTACTGTTGCTCGATCTCTCCCTCTCGAAGAATAGGTGGCCGATTATGTAGGGTTTCATCTTTAGTTACAGGTTTCGGGTCGGGTACCCGACTGTGCCCTAAAAAAAATTCCTGATTTTTTTTCATGCTGGTCGGTGACGACCGACTAGCCGCCTACACCCGCCTAGGCAGTCGATTTTTCCCGATTTATTGCTTGGCCGTCTACAAGGCTGATTCCGGCCTAATCCTAGGCGGCTGTTCAGCGCCTAGCGTCTAGGCGCCGCTTTTTTTCGATATTTAGAACACTGGAACTATGATTTGAGTTGTCTCGCTCATTGCTGGGAAAGAGCGATATTGGAAGGAAGGGTACCTTCGACCCGACTGGGATCGAAGGTGAGATACCCTTGAGACAACTGGGCGCCAAAGAGTAATTATAATTTATAAAAGGAGAATTTATCTTTGGCGAAGCACACGAAGCTTCTGCTGCATGTTGTGAGTAGGGTACTGCGACTGAGTCTTGGTTGCATGAATCTGTTGTTGATGCGAATATCCGTGGTAGAGGAATATTCTTGGGATGGGAGGAATACACACTATCGTGCTGGAGATGGAGATCCTACACCTGGCTAAGGTTCAGACAATATTTCTTTAGGATGTCGTTGATGGGCAACATCAACGATATTGGAAGGAAGGGTACCTTCGACCCGACTGGGATCGAAGGTAAGATACCCTTGAGGCAACTGGGCGCCAAAGAGTAATTATAATTTATAAAGGAGAACTTACCTTTGGCGAAGCACACGAAGCTTCTGCTGCATGTTGTGAGTTGGGTACTGTGGCTGAGCCTTGGTCGCATGAATCAGTTGTTGATGCGAATATCCGTGGTAGAGGAATATTCTTGGGTTGGGGAGAATATATACCACCGTGCTGGAGATGGAGATCCTACGCCTGGCTAAGGTTCAGACAGTATTTCTTTAGGAATTTGCCGTTGATGGGCAACATCAGCAAATCTCCATTAGGCTTTCCGAGCCTGTGCCGTTGGAGTACACCGATTCTACGACGAATGGACCTCCCATTTGGCATGAAACTTTCCTGTCGTTTTGTGGGTCATAATCATCGGCCTTCTAACTGCTAGACAAGGTCGCGGACTTGGAATATCCTTTCCTCCACTTTCTTGTTGAAGGCTCTAACAATGCGTGCTTGATACAGCTCATTACGTTGTTGAGCTAAGAGATGCTTTTCATCCAGTGCTTCAAATTCTTGCAGTCGCAATCGATGATTGTCTTCGACTGTCAGCTGGCTGGAGAGGGTAATCTGAAGGGAAGGAATTTGGACTTCCAAGGGAAGAACTGCTTCACTTTCGTAGATCAAGGAGAATGGAGTACTACCGGTCGGAGTTTGAACGGTTGTACGGTATGCCCAGACACACTCGTTGAGTTTTTCGTTCCAATCGCGTTTATTGGATGAGACGAACTTCTTGATCGATCTGATGATTGTCTTGTTGAAAGTTTCTGCTAATCCATTTGCTGCTGGATTATAAGTTGTTGAAGCTACATTATGGATTCGATTTTTATCGCAAAATCGATAGAAAGCGTGACTTGCGAATTGCAGACCATTGTCATGAATAATCCATCGAGGCAAGCCGAAATGTTAGATGACGTGATGTCTAACAAAACTAATCATGTTGGAGGTCTTCATCTCTGGGAGTGGCATAACCTCTGTCCATTTGGAGAAGTAGTCAATTATGGCAAGGATAAATCGATGCCCTATAGCTGATGGTGGGCTGATTGGACCAATGATGTCTATGTCCCATGCTTCGAATGGCCAGGATGCGACTGTTGGATGCAGGAACTCCGAGGGCCTGTGAATGAAGTCAGCTTGTATCTGGCACATTTTGCATCTTTTTATGTAGTCTATGGCATCTGCGACCATCGTGGGCCAATAGTAACCCATGCAGCGAAGGCGGTCTTATAACTTGGGACCTGGCTAATGTGCGCTGCAGGTACCATCATGCGCTTTGCGAAGTGCTTGCTTGGCTTCTACGTCCGACAAGCATCGTAGCAAGAGTCCGTCGTACGAGCAACGATATAATGTTTTAGTGGCAATCGTAGTAGAATCGGAGGGAGCGCCTTCTAACGGAGGTGGCTTCCTTTGGGTCGTCAAGAAGAATCCTATAGACTGCGTAGTCTATGATGGCGAACCTCTAGTCTTTGGTGCCGACATCTGTTTCTGCATAGTAGCTATGACATATGTGTAAGTTGTTTTTAGTGTATATCAGCTCTTGGCCGATCATTGTGACTGAACGTCGAATTTTGTCAGTAACAACTAGGGAAGCTGCCAGTCCAGCAAGGGCATTGGCTTCTATATTCTGCAACCTGGGCACATGTTTTATGAAGAACGTGATGAAGGTCGAGATCATGTCGCTTGGTAGTAGGGCACCAGATCTTCATGTCGGACCTCGTATTCCCCTCGAACCTTGCTTACTATTAGCTTGGAGTCCTCGTAGGCTTCTAGATAATCCGCGCCCAGCTGTTTGGCCAGTTGAAGTATGATGATAAGGGCATTGTATTCTGCCACGTTGTTGGAACATGGTTCTAGAAGACAGTATGCACGATATATGACCAAATCATCAGGGGAGATAAGCTTCACCTCGACTCCGGCAACAATCTCGTCGTTGGGTCCTGTTCTGGAAGCACTGTCAAAGAAAATTTGCCAGAGAGTCTTAGCCGTGGTTGCGCTAGAGTCCAACACTTCGTCGTATAGTTTTGATATCTCCGGTACTGGGTATGCCGCTAGGAAATCAGCTAACGCTTGGCCTTTTACGATCCTTTGTGGGACGAACACCATGTCGTACGGAGAGAGCAGCATAGCCCAAGTGGCCAAGCGAGAACTCGGTGCCCCTGGCTTGGTCATGAGCACACGGAGAGGGTTGACACGGGAGATGACCTGTATTGTCTGCCCGGTCACGTAATGGCGTGTCTTTTGGATAGCAAATATCAGTACAAGACACTCATTTTCGACCGGGTTGTACCTATGTTCAGCATCGATCATCCTCCTGTTTAGATAGTAGATAGCATGTTCATGGCGCGCATCACTCTTCTGGGCTAATAGGGAGCCGAGAGAGTGGTTCATTGCTTGGACATACAGTAGGAAAGGCTTTCACATCATTGGAGCGACCAATACCGGGGATGCGTAAGGTACTCCTTGATGCTGTTGAAGGCTTTTTGGCATTCTTCCGTCTAGACGAACGATACGCCTTTCTTCATGAGATAAGTGAACGATTGACAACGTCCAGAAAGATTAGATATGAATCTTCTCAATCTCCCTTGAAGGCCACGAAGCTCTTTGAGATTCTTTGGAGGACTCATGTTGAGGATGGCCCGCGTCTTCTCGGGATCGATGTGGATGCCCTCTGGAGTTATGACGGAGCCGAGGAACTTGCCACTGGAAACCCCTAAGGACTTTGTTGGGTTCATCTTCAGTTGGTGCGTGCGCATCAACTCAAAAACCGTCTTCAGATTACAGAGGTCATCAGCTTTGAAACGACTTTTCACGACGATGTCATCGACGTAGCACTCGATTGTCTTTTGGTGATGCTCTCGGAAGATGATGCTCATGGCCCTCTGGTATGTTGCACCTACATTCTTTAGACCAAATGGCATCACTGTGTAACACTAGACGCCCTGCGGAGTGCGAAAAGACGTGTGCTTCTCATTATCAAAAAATATTTTGATCTGATTGTAACCCGGGAATCCGTCCATAAAGGACATTCGTTCGAAGCCGCAGGTGCCGTCGATGATAACGTCCGTGATGGGGAGAGAACTCATCCTTAGGACATGCGTCATTTAGATTGCGGTAGTCTATGCAGATCCGGATCTTACCATTTTTTTATGACAGGAACAATGTTTGCTACCTAATCTGGATGTTGCTCCTCGCGAATAAAGTCACTTGATATCAGCTTACTTCTACCTCGATGACATCCATCACATTTGGACGGAATCGTCGTTGCTGCTGTTTTATCGGCTTAGCATCAGGCCGAATGTTCAGCTTGTAGACTGCGACTTGGGGATCTAGTCCCGACATGTCTTCGTAGTTCCAGGCGAAGATGTCAATGTAGCCTTTTATCAGCTTGATAAGGGATTCCCGATCGTCTCATGACAGACTCTTGCTAATGAAGATGGGCTTGGGAGACGATTCGTCGTCCAAATTAATCTGTACGACTTCGTCTTCAATGGACGGCTGGGCCTCGAAGACGAGCTAGCAAACTCTGGGAGATAAAATGATTTTTACCTTTGAGAGCCACAGGGAGTGCAGGCGCATGTTGCCATCCAGACCGAGGATTGGGCTTATGCTGCATGCTGAGAACTGAGTAATTGTCGAATGCTTGTGGATGACGTCAACCAAAGTCCTGCCACCTAGTTCTTCCCTGGATTGGCTTTTGCTGCTTTGGTCAAGTCCATATTTATTGCCGTTGTTAGGGACGTAGGACTCGAAGAGTTTGATCTGACCGCACGTTGGCCAAAGCGCTGAGAAGGTGGGAGTCTTTCATTAAATGAGGATGTAACTCCCTACCATCATAATGAGTCTGGCGCCTATAAATAGGGTATTGGTTGAGGAAGTTTTCTTTACAGTCCTTCTCCTTTCTTTTTCCATGCTAGAGAGTTTTTCACTACCAGATGATATGAAGGCCGAAAGACCACACCGCTGTTTGGCGGTATGTTGTGCAGATCTCCCTGGAGGTTCTGTCGATCGTGATGGAGTAGGGAGGGATTTCGTAGATTTTCCTGTTCGAAGAGATCGTCCTCTTGATGTGAGAACATACCAGAGCATGACAAATTTCCTGATATGGCAAAGTTGTCCCAGTCCACAAAGGAGGTCGGGTGTATCACCTTTTCTCGAGAAAGGGCCTGCTGCGTCTGGCGTGAGGAAGGATGCTGGATATAGGATTTGGATTGATTATCATCCTATTTCGTGAATGTCTTCCTCTCTTGCAACTTCTCGTCATCTTCTTCGTTGAGCTCTTCGCTCTGAGGAAGGATGACCTAGAATGCGTTGAGAGATAATCTTGAAAGCATTGAAGATCTGGATGCAGTAGACTTCCACATAATCATAAAAAGCCTAAACATGTACCATGTAGTAATATTTTTTTAACGAAAGTCTTCTCCTTGTGGATGTAGATATTTTTTTTACTAGAGGTAATATGGACGTAGTAGAAAATATTCCATAGGGTTTCATAGGTCGAGAGTTGACTTCCATTGTATACGAGAACTACCTCATCGAGGTACTGTTTATTTATGAGTAATAGAAGAATGCATTTTACATCTTCAAACGGCATAACCGTTGTATATATATATTTTTTGAATTTGAAAAGATAGCCCGTCGAGGATAAGCAATCCGTTGGGGCATGAGATGCCTGTGTCGTGTGTTTCATTATTCGAGGGAGACACCATGCGTCACGGCTTGGATTTCTTCTTGTGCTTGGTGATCGGGCGAGCCGTTGCCGTTTGCTATATCAGGTCCTGGACGAGGTCGGGGTGAACTCACATAACTTCACCTCGCGGTGTCTTAAGCGGCACCATCCCTGCCGCATGATCACGCGCTGGCGGGAGGTTGACGACCTCCATCGTGGCCCTGGTAATCGGGACCATACCATCTTGGATTTCAACATCTGGGAGGGTGTCGAACTGAAGTGAAACCATATCAGCGGTTATCGTCTTCTCTTCGAAGTTGAGGGTGATGGCTTTTTAATTAATGAGCCTTTGATCTGGTTCTTCAGCACATAACAGTCCTTCTAACATTGTGAATGTACTGATATAGAGACAATATTTTGGGTCGTCGACCCGGCCCATCTCCTCCGGACGCTTAGGATCAGGCATTCGGAGTGTATTGTTCTTCATAAGTATTTGGAAGATGTCAACGACTTCATCGTCGTTGAAGGAGTAGGTCTCCTTTTGTCTAGGTGGCGCTGGCGTCTGCTGCGGCGCTAGACCTTTGGCCATGTTGACGGTGATGGACTCTTTCCTTCTGCCGCTGCTGTTTTGAGGGCGTTTCCTCTGTTGTTTGGGTTCGAGATCTGGAGTCTAAGCAAAGTGGACGTCCTTCACGTTCTTCTTGGCTTGGTAAGCGCTTGAAATGAACGCTGACCGGTCCGAGTATTGGGCTGTGCCGATGCAAAGCTTGACTGCATGCAGTAGATACCGCCGACAGTGTCAATGAGTACGGATACGAAAGTGCGTGGAGGCATCTTCAAGGCCATTTTCCTAAAGCCTCGATAAGTCACGTGCAAGCTCCTTCTCCCTTTGGACTATGTCGATGAGAGAGGACATCGTCATGCCCATCCCACCGTCATAGAAGCGGGACAGAAACAACTCCCGGAGGTCGTCGAAAGATGTAATACAGTTGTTAGGAAGGCTGTAGAACCATTCATAAGTGACATTGGTTAGAGTCCCGATGAATACCTTGACGAGTAGGGCATCATCCCTAGGTAGATGTTCCCTCATGGACTTGAAGTAATTTAAGTATTGGCGGGACGACGTCTTTCCGTCGAAGAGGATCAGTGATTGAGGCTTGTATTTAGGTGAGAACACCATCCTATTCCATTCGGGAGGATAAGGCTGCCTTATTCCAAACTTATGCATCTTGTCCGGTTATTCATGACGTCGAGACGGGCTCGCAGCTCCTGAATAGCCTCTTGGGTGTCGTTCATTGGTGCTGGATCCACCGATCGAGGCGAGGAGTCGTCGGCTGTTGGAGGGGCATTAGATTCTTCGTTGGTCGCAGAACCCTGACTCGCCTATCCGGGGTCGCTGGTTGCGGCGACACCATGTTTGCTCGGATGTCCAGCATCATTTGGGTTAGGGCCTGCATTGAGGCACTCATCGGTTGCATCATTGCCTCTAGAGTCTCGAGGCGCTGTCGGTCACTGGGACCTACGTCATCATTACTTGTCATATAGACCGTCTTAACACGTGGAAAGGTTGATGGGGTTGTGGACCCCTCGCTTTCCGACTCGGATCCTTGAGTTGTACTGTCAGGGTAGGCGCGCATTGGAACATTTTCTTTGGACTCAGGGAAATGACTACCTCCAGCCGCTGTAGTAGTACGAACATTTCAAGAACCACCCCAGCTTCATGGGGGTAGGTAGAGAGTTATGGAGGATTGCCACCCCCAGTTTGCAGAGCTGTGGAGGGGATGGAAGGCTTCTTGTCATGAAGTCTTTGTTCTTGACCGAGTTCCCAGGAACACGCTTCTGTGGGCATAGCCATGTGAGATACCCGAGGTTGGGGTCTTGATGTGCTGGTCGAGACCAGAAGGTTAGATGACCTAGCCTTCTTCTTGAGGGAAGGGATCTTTCGGATGGAGTAGCATGAAGCGGAGGGCCGCTCTCCTCTGTCCTCCGTTGCAGCCGCAGAAACACAGACCACATTACTATGTTGACTGCCACTTGATTATAGTGGCGGTTGATGATGATGCTGGCGCAGGACCCTGGAGAAGGCTCTTCATGCACGATATTTGTTCCCCTTGACTTGCCTTTGTGGTTTATCACGTTGTGCAGGTCAGTCGAGGGAAATTTTACCTTTATGTCCATGTGGTCGGGGGACCGAGCGCATGGGCACACAGACGAAGTTTTCAAGGTCTGGCCCATCTCATGTGTACGACACGACCAGGTCGGCCGCATGGGTAAGCCTTGTATAGCTTCCCGTCAGAAGCGCGCTTTACTATTAACGGCGTGTGCTGGCAGTCCACGGGGAGGACAGTTGCCACAGTGCGTCCTGCTCCTACTGTCCTAGACTTCTTCGGACCAACGCTTACTAACGCATAGTACACGGAGTCCATACCATGCCCAAAAAGTTGGGAGATTCTTTGGAAGACAGACTTCCCATTTTCTTCCTCCGCTCCTTCGTCAAGGAGCATTGGGTATAGATTCTCGGGCGTCACCGTCTACTGGAAGCTTCATGTGTCTTGATTTAGACGTGGCGTGTCTTTGCGCCTTCTGATGTTGGCACGGGATCTAAGAGTCGGTACTGGTCCTCTCTAGGTGAGGGTTTGAAAGGGACATCAGCCCTTACGTTCCCAACATCGTAGTGTTTCTCTTTGCTAGAACCTGGGTATTGGGCCCTATCCTTCCCGGACACGGAGATAAGAGTAGATACAGGACACACAGGAGACTGATGCTCAGTTTCATCAACAGAAACCGGACGGGCATCTTCTGTCGTCTTCGGGGGTAGCACAGTGGCCTTGGCCACCCAGACCGTACGGGTCTCCTTAGGCTTTGCTAGCCTAAGTAAGGGATTTGAATCCCCGGAGAGCATATTTCGAAGGCTTGTTGGTCGGAACGAACGACCAACATCTTCTGGGATGATCCCAGCTTCGCGGTGTCGGATTGCGTCACTGCCTTCTCGTCGATGGAGAAGGCAGTTTCCACAAGAGTTGCCAGATTTGTTGCCATTACAAATTAAAGGAGAAAAAAGTTAAATAACTTTTGCCTTTATGGATTACAAACAAAGGAGTACAATCAGAACCCAAACAACGAGGGTTCGTAGCATAAGATAAGATCTGGAGAAGCGTGACGATGGAGAACGAGTATTGTAGTGACTTCTTTACTTCATTGACGATCGACTACCGAAGGCCTTTTACTTTGATATGCTCTCTCTTTTGTGTGTCCTCTGTCTCTCCGTGTGTCTGTCTTCTCTTGTTGAGGAAGGAGATGCGCCTCTATTTATAGCAATTCTGAGACGGCGATTGGATGTGATCAGTTGCGGGATCCACGACACACAATTTGGGTTATTAAGCTATTTGCTATAGCTGTTTAACCAGGAAGCCTGGTTACTTACCAATTACTGCTGCTATCATATGGCCCGATCATGATGACACGTGGCTCATACTATGATTTGAGAAGGTTTCTCGTTAAATATGGTGGTTATATCGCACACGACATAAACGCGAGATCAAATTATCAAGAGTATGTCCGATTTGATTGACGCGTGGCACATACTGAGACATGGAAGAATCTATTGGTTTAATGGGGCAGTTAATAACACACACGCTATTAATGTAGGATTTAAATCATATAGCAGTTTATGGATGGCCCGGATGATTGGACACGTGGCACATACCAAGATTTGAGAAAATCCATCTTCTGGAGATAAATATTTAGTCGCATGGATCCTACCGCATGAGGACTTTCAGGAGTACTGTCGCATGAAATCATGGCCGCATGGAGACTTTCGAAAGTACTGCCGCATGAAAAGAGTGTACACGTGGCACTGCACAGCTCGAAGCGTCATAGGAAGAAGGACCGCCTGGGGAGTCGCATGGAGAGCTGCAAATTGGTTTGCAGCCTCTTAGCCACATGACCTGATGCAGTTCGAACTGAGTGGGCCTTTTGTGATTTTCTATGCTTCTAAAGTCGGCAGCATTTGGGACCGACCTTCGGATGACTAGCACTCGGGTACTTGGGAATGATCAGGGATGCTTGGGACCGACGTTCTCGAAAGAAGTCTAAGGGGGGCAAAGAGTCGAGGAGCTCTTGGAGCTAATGGGAAGCAAAAAGGCTAAGAATTAGAAACCCTCGGGATCTCTTCTACTACCAGAAGGAAAACCTTCATTTAGGCCAACAATGGACTATTTATAGCACTATCATGGACATAATCGTATCTTCTACTACAAGAAGGAGAAACCTTCATTTAGCCCGACAATGGACTATTTATAGCACCATCTGGGGCATAATCGTATCTTCTACTACAAGAAGGAGAAACCTTCATTTTGTCCAACAATGGACTATTTATAGCACCATCAGGGACATAATCATCTCGCAAAATTTCGTAATGGGATTAATTGGCGTAACCGCCAATACGGCGAGGTTACAAACCTACGACGAGGTTATCATGCTGAACGTCGATGCTAACCTGCTAGTCGAACAAGCTATTGACAGTATGGCTTGTCATCCTGTAAGGCTAATTTTTATGGAGCATAACTCCCTAAAATCCCTCTCGCGACTAAGTCAGTCCGACGGGGTTAGCGTCCGACGACGCTAATTAGCCGTTTTGGCGAGGCTGAGCCTACTATGAGGCTAGTCTACCTAGTGAGTAGCTTAGTCCACTAGTCTGGAAAGCTGCAAGGCTAATGGTACCTCTAGCCTGCAAGGTTGCAACCCTTAAAAAGGCTAGCATGTAAGCCTAAGACCCCCTTGTGAAGACAATAGGGTTAGTGTGTGGCTATGCTAAATAGCCATCTGGCAAGGCTAGGAACTTTTTGGATGACAAAGTTAGCCAGTTTTGGCTGTTACGGCAAAACTAGCCAGTTTATTTGTTAACTCACACATACAACAAAGCTAGCCTTCTGGACTTTAGCTAACTTTGCATGCACGGCATACTTAAACTCAAGGTTGTGAAAAGTCCTATGCGTTAGTTGGGCGAGTACTCGCCCCCTAGCGCCTATCTCGCCTAGGCGGTTCAAAAATATATTAAAAAAATCCAAAAACTTACTGAAATTGCAGAAAAAGTTCATAAAAGCCCAAAACATGCATACTCGGGTGTCGGGGGTATAGGCGGACGCCTAGGTGGGCATCAGACGGGTACCAGACGCCTAGTACCTAGGCGACGCCTAGGCGGCTGCCTAGACCGCCTTTTAGAACAATGCTTGGCCTATTTTAGGCACGCTTGACCTATGTTGAGCTTGGGTGGGTCCATTTGGAATCGAGATGACCATTCTACCCCTTAGAGACTTGTAGGAGAGTGGCGGTGTACGAACCGGCTGACGGGCTGTCTGGGGAGGTGTCTTTTTTAAGTGTCAACAAAAAGCATTGCTAAATTTCTGAGGAAAAAGTTCAAATGTACTAATATAAACGAAGAAGATGATGTTTACTAATATTTAATAAGATGGTGCATGTCTGGCTATGGAGCATAAAGAATTTTTTTTTATGGAGCATGAAGAATCGTTGTAGAAGACTTGATTACTAAGTTTCTACAAAAGAATTGACTAACATTTTAGATCCAATTGTCAATTACATCAACTCTGTAGTTGATGCCAAGTAGGAACTATGAGCAAGGATGCTTGTCATAAAACCTGGCAAGCCAGCTGGTAGGTAAATAGTGTTGCCAGAAATGGGTTTCTAAACTTTGCCATGTGAAACATGGTTACGACAGACTGGAAACACGGTTGGACGTGCCTCAGACATGTCACGGTCCATTGAACTGGCAAAACCCACGAGAGTTGTTCTTCTCACTAAAAAGAAAACAAATGCTGGAAATTAGGTGTGCCTATACTGCCCATTCAGTCTCTTCCCATACTGAGCGAATGATTATTCAAGAAAAAATGTGTAAGTTAAACTATCTTGAAGAAAAGATAATTCTACTCTTCCTCCTTTTCCTCTCGGTTGACATGATTGGATCTACATTTGATATTTCTTAGATTTGACATTTCTTAAAATTAACTGTTTTTCTATGGTTAAAGGAATATGTAATTAATAATTATTAGTGCGTCTTCTTTTACTAAATACAGGGGTGGAGCTAGAAATGACTCCTTGGGCGGGGGCAAAGCAAAATTATCAACAATAATAGTTTTTTTTTGATGGATTTACGTCGAGCAGTGATCATAGATTTCTTTACTCTTTAGATGATTAAATAAATAGATATTAAGAAATGATAATATATGTCATTAATAAAAATGTGGTGAAAATAAAGGTTAAAGGATCAAATAAAGTGATCAATAAAAACTGAAAATCTATAAGACATCAGTAAAAATACGTTGAGAAGGAAGAACTTCACTTTTGTTTTATTTGCTTCTATAACTCACCTGTCTACTAAAAAAATTGAAAGTCAAACAATTTGTAATTATATAGGCTTTTTGTAAGGAAAGTTGCTGTTATAGGCCTAAAATATATTTGTTCTGGTAATGATGTTGAAAACCATATTAAGTTATTATACTTGGTATAATAAATCTTGTAAGTTTTAGTAGAGGTTGGTTAAAATGGAAAGTAATTTTTTTTTTAATAAAAGTTTTGTATAAAAACGAATAAGATAGGAAATAATTTTGATACATAAGGTTTTGGAATATTTTTAAATACAACAACAACAACAACAACAACAACAACAAAGCCTTTATCCCAATATTTTTGGGTCGGCTGTTTGAATCCTCTTCTTCCATTCAGTTGTGCTAAGGGTAATGTCCTATGTAACACTAATAAAATCTATATCTTTTAACACTTCAAAACATGTTCGTCTAGGCCTATCACTAGTTCTACTGACTCCATTAATTACTATACCATCGCTCCTCCTTCATGAATATCTATTGGTCTTTGTTGCACATGTCCAAACCACTTAAGTATTTTTTTTGTATCTTGTCCCCAATTGACGTCACCTTTAACTCTCCATGGATACACTCATTTCTTATCCTTCCGTTTAATGTATTTCTATCCATCCATCTTAGCATTTTTATTTCGGCTACACTAACTTTTTGAACATGTTTCTTAATTGTCTAACACTCTGTGCATAAAGCATTATTCGTCTTATAGCAGTCTTGTATAAATATTTTTTCAACTTTAAAGGTATCGTGCGATCACATAGTACTCCGAAAGAACCCCTCCATTTCAACGATCTTGTTATAGTTCTATGCATGACTTCCTTTTCAATTTTTCTGTTATGATGAATGATTGATCGTAAATATCGAAAGCTATCGCTCTTAGGTAGCTCTCATCCCAGTATATAAAGCCCCCCTCATTTATATTTTGACTTCGGGTTGAAATTGCATTTGGAAGATTTTTAAACATTTAGTTAAAGATGGAAATAGCTATGACAGAAAGTAACATAAAATTACCGTTATTACTTTTGGAATAGAGAAACTACCTAGTAGGAGGGGAGATTTATGTCGAGCTCTTGGGTGCCCCCCCTCTTTTCTCCCTGCTCAACCCATATATATATATATATATATATATATATATATATATATCGCGAGAAGTGAGCTTCCGGTGCGTTATTTAGGTGTACCCCTCACCGTCAATTATGCACGTGATCAGGACTGCCAGGGCCTGGTTGAGTATGTCCAGAGGAGAGTAGAAGGCTGGCAAGCCGCCGGCCTGTCTTTTGGCGGACGCATAGAGCTGATCAGATCTGTGGTCTCGGCCGTGGCACACTTTTGGCTCCAGTCCATCCTTCTTCCGGTGGCTACTATTCGGCGAGTGGAGCGTCTTTGTGCTGATTTCCTTTGGAGGGGGGGTATGCATGCGGTCTCGTGGGAGCAGCTTTGTCGTCCCAGGAAGGAGGGTGGTGTGGGACTAAGGCCGTTGCTGGAGATCAGGGAGGCCTCGGCGCTCAAGTTGGCCTGGAGTTTCATTAGCAGGGGGTCTCTGTGGGCGGACTGGATGCACAGCAGATATGTGAAGCAGGGCAATTTTTGGACGTGTGCCCCTGATAACAACCATTCTGTCACGTTCAAGACTGTCCTAAGACATAGGGTTGTGCTCAAGACTGCTATCCGGAGGGTCATGAGGGATGGGTCGGGCACGGATCTCTGGAGGGACCCATGGATTGATAGGCGGTCCTTGCTAGACATCAGGGGATCCGCGACTCACACGGAGGACAGGCGAGGTCTGAAGTGCAGCCGGATCTTACGAGATGGAGTGTGGAGGCCGGAATCTTATCGGTACACTGAGGAGCTGGGAGGGATCATTATGTCTACTGCCATTGATCCGGCTTTGCCTGCAGATCGATGGATCTGGGAGCCGCCTGGAGCATCTTTGGGATCGGGGGAGTTCCAGTTCCGTAGTTGCTACAATCTAATCCGGCACACTTTTCCTATGAGTCCGGATTATGAGTTCGTCTGGTGTAAGGGTCTGGCCAGGAAGATGCAGCTGTGTGTCTATAAGCTTCTTCTGGGTCGCCTCTTAACGAGGGATCGCCTGAGTTCATTTGGAGTGGCAGTGCCGGATCCCATATGTGTGCTCTGTTCCTCTGCGCCTGAGTCTATTAGACATCTATTTTTTGAGTGCACTTTGGCATGGCAGATTTGGTCGGAGCAGAGCCGGGTATTGGGAGTGTGCGCCTCTGGTAAAAACATTGGGGATATCATCCCGGTGATACGAGGTAGCAGGGGTCGAGGTCAGGACTGGTTCCGCACGGCTAGAGTTCGTTTGGCGGCTTCGGTTTGGCATGTTTGGCGGGAGCAAAACCGCTGTATCTTTGAGGGACTAGTCACACCTCCGGTTGGCATTTTTCATAACATTGAGTTTGATGTAAATGCTATGGAGAATGTATGAGTGCTGAGTGGGAGTCCCACTCAGGATGTATGTTGTATGAGTATGACTTTTCATTTGGAATAAAATTTACCTTTTTCCAAAAAAAATAAAAAATATATATATATAGGTGAAGGGGTTGTCGAAGACCTCTCTTGAAGACAAGGAGGTGGAATTGAGAGCTATCCAGGAAGACATGCAGGCTGACATGCTCAATGGCGACTTGGCGGCAAGAGAGAAGGAACTGATTGAAGAAGTCAGCATCTTGCGGTTGCAAAAGGAGATTAGCACGGCTCAGCGTGCCAAATGATCCTGGCTTAAGGATGGCGACCGGTGCTCTAAGTTCTTCTATGATGTCATCCGGACCAGACATCATAGGAATCACATCTCCCGGCTTCTGGATGTGGATGGCAATCTTGTGGGGGAGCCGGCTGCGATACAGGACGAGGCGGTCAGGTACTACTCTGAATTGTATTTCCAGACTGACTACTTGTCTGTGTTCCCAGAGATTATTACGAAGAGATTGGTGACTCCGTACGGGAATA